>JAGDQO010002558.1:0-229075 GCA_018342035.1 Solanum appendiculatum | reverse complement strand
TTAATTCCTTTTAAACAACCAACGATAAAGTTTGAACTTTTGTTAACAGTTAGAAACTCTCAACACTTCATGCAAACAGGATTTAAACATAGTACGTCTACAACTTAATAGGAGTACATGTTTTCCTTAAAGACATAACAGTAATATTATTGCTTAAAAGTCTACAAAATGGTCCAAAAACTGATTAAACATCATTGAAAACAGTGATTATTTCTTCTTCTGCAATTCCTTTGCCTTTGCTGTCCCATCATTATTTTGTGCTCTAGCTCAACAATGATTCTTGCAAGTCATAGCGGTTTTCCAGTTGAAATCATGAATATACTATGGATATCCAATACACAGTCCACTTCCCTAGCCCATAAGAACAACTTTCCAAAAATCACTCTGAAATTCCAAATTGCTCTCCTATATATTTATATATTCAAACATGCTAATCTATATATTAGCAATGGAGTGAAACTTTGTTGCTGGTGAGAAAAAACACATTTTCATATTATAAGCATCAGTGTAATTTGAGGAATTGCATATCAATACCTATAAAGCATAGATATGTACAAATCAAGGTCAAGAAAATACATATATGAAGGATAGATTTGTCAAGAGGGGAAGGGTTAGGATAAACAAATTTATACCAGACTTTCATTTGTAATATGCAATTGATCTTATTTCGACTTCTTTCAACACTGAAAACTCTTCAAAAGCTTCAGTCACTATGAATCCTTCAAAAATTTCTTGTAAATTTATCAAGTCACAATATCCATTAATTTTCAAAGTATGATATCTTCTAGTGTTTAGATTGCAAGTCAAATAAGCTTTACGCTTGTCAAGATGCACTATTCAAGTTGGCAATTATTTCTTCGCAATGACAGACGTAGAATACAAATCCTCACAATCTTTTACAATATTGTGTGCTATTTTGTACCAAAAATATCGTGGACAAGATATCATTATGTATCGGTTCACAATGTGACGTAACCTACTGAGATCTAATCATTTCATTATTTTCTGGTACATGAACCTCTCGTGAGGTTTCATGAAATGTTATGTCGTAGGCTCTTTCAAGAGTGCATTGTCTCCTTATACTGATCATTTGCTCTTCTCATTTTTCAAGTATCATTGCAATTGTAACCGATTGGTGTATCGTGCTTCATTCATGTTGTAGACTCTGTCCTTTCGGAACATTAGATAGGAGTATTTGCAACTGAAAAATGAGATTAATTTTGGATCAGCAAATTAAATGCTTTTAGCATTTTGTCTAAATTATCTTTTGAATGATGATCGCACTCATGATAAATCACAACATATATCTTAGTTGTTGATTCTCTCCCCCTAATATTGAAAAAAGTAACATATATCCCCATTCTTCTTTGGGTAATACATCTTTATTGAATAACCATTGCATATTAATCAACTCTTACTGAACAACAATTAAATATTAATCAAGGGAAAAAAGCTCAAATATGCAATTGAACTTAGAGAAAAGGTTCGGCTATGTCATCTATTAAAAGTTGGGCCCACCTATATCATTGTCGTAACCCAAAGTGTTCATTCTTGCAACAATGTATTAACGGAAAATATAACCATCAGTTTTCAAATACCATTTTTTACACTTGACTATCAATGAAACCATCCACGTCACTAATGTAAATCCACCAAAATTAAAAACTCAGTCAAACTAAAAAACCCAATATAATTTCTTTTGTCAATCTAATTATTTCTCAAGAACACAAAGTGAGGATTTGTTGAATTTCAAGTATTCAATTTCTCAGCTATAAGATATAAACCCAATATAAATGCTTATTTTACATTTGTCACCTTTTTTTCGTTAATTTCTTTCGATTTAGCTTTTCTGATTTGGTTCTATACTGACCATTTTTTTTTATTTTTTTTTGTTCATGGGATTATAAATCCTTTGCAAATAAAATTGAGGTGTCGAGTTACTTCTTGAGTTAATGTAACAGTAACCAAATTCAATGAAACAGTAGCTCGACTATCGATCAACCAGTATTAATAAAACTTAAAGTGCGAGTACAATCAAAATAGCACGATTTACAATAGAAATTGCATAAAAGTAATAGGGATTAGATATGAGAAGAATTGTGGATGAGAAACACAAAACTGCCTTAGCACATAGTTGTTATTGTTAAAGGGAGAAAAGGAGGACAAGTATGAAAAGTAAGATTATGCTCACTGAGAAAATTTAGTTACCATGGCTTATTAAATCCACTTCATAATTCGAGTAGAGAATACTAAATTTATAAGATATCTGTTTGATCTAGAAACAAATCAGTACATCTTTTTTGTTATAGGATTTTAGGTTTAAATTATTCGCGTTTTGTGAATGAAAAATAAATGTACCTATACCACCTTTTCGGACTTATATATGAATCAAATATTAAATAGAGAAAAGACATAAAGTCACCATTGAAGTTGTTCCAAATTTCTAAAAAGACACCTTAACTTTGGAAGTGTCCTATCACCCCACAAACGTTTTTAATATCTTTGTAAAAGGGCCATTTTGACCCATTCCTTCGTCTGGGTTGTGACCACGCACATGAGGCTCGTGATGCAGTGCTTTCACTGCAAATAACCAGTTTAAAAATGCCACGTGTTGCTTTTTTCTTTATTAGTATTATTTAATTAATTTACATCATCTTCCCCAAATTTAAACTCAAAAGAGCCATTGGTATCCCTCTCTTCACGATTTCATCTTTTTTTTCCAAAACAAGATCAACGTTGGTACTCTCTCTTTGACGAATTCATTATCTTCCCCAAGTGCAATAAGGTAGAAATTCGTTTTCTCTTTTAATTTCCAGTAGAAAAGGTTAATTTGAAGTTTTTTAAGGTTTAATTTCATCTTAATTTCATTTACCAATTCATCACCTAGTTCCTCCAAGAATATTGACCAAGAAACATCAACAAGGAGATGATCAATACGAAATGGTTTCACCAAGAGAGACCAAGAGAAAAAGCAGAATTGGGAAAGCTGAGAAATAACAAAAGAAAAAAGACTTTTCTATTTTTGAAAAGAATCGGGTCGGATTGAACGGATTGAAAAGAGTGTGCATCACGCGCGACAACTCAGATGAGGGAATGGGTCAAAATGGCCATTTTACAAAGATATTAAAAACTTTTGTGGGGTGATAGTAGGGCTGTTCAAAACTGAACCGAAACCGATAACCCGTACGGAAAAAAAGTTATTGGTTTATAAGTAATGGGTTATTGGTTTAACGGTTTTGATAACGGTTTTGATCTTTTTTGTTATCGGGTTATCGGTTCTTAACGGTTTGAGGTTTTTTCTTAACGGATTAACCGATAACCCGATAATAAATTAAATAATTATATTTTTATCATTTTGTATATAAAGTCCTTGACTTAGAGTTTAGTTTCCTACTTTTATTTTTGGCTGTCTCAAACTCTTGGGTATTCTACAATGTAAAAGTTTTTTAGCAAGATGTTATTTGTGAACTCAGTGCATGGTTCATTTGATTTGTCACCTTGTTTCTAAGTGATTTTTAATGACTTTTTTTGGTGTCAAATCTTAACGGTTAAACTGATAATCGAACCCATAACGATCAATAACCGATAAACCAATAACCGATAAGTCAATATCTTAATGGTTCTTTAACGGTTTAGCATCTCTACAAATCGATAACCAATAAGTCAAATCGATAAACTTCAAAACCGAACCGAACCGACCGATACGCAGCCCAGCTAGGTGATAGGACACTTCCAAAGTTAAGGTATTTTTTTGGAAATTTGGGACAACTTCAATGGTGACTTTATGTCTTTTCTCTATTAAATATGATTAATTTATAAAATTAGGCTTTCATAATTAATGTCAATCTATGCACAATTAAATTATTGTCCTTAATACTTCTAATCAATAAAAGGTAAAAGCTTTTGGAAGAAAAGTGAGGATTTGTTGAAATTTCTCATCTATAAGATGCAAATGCTTATTTTACATTTTAAAAAAGTATTTACGTAACAGTGGAGACTTTGTTGATGACTTTAACTTATACAACGTGTTGCACTAAAAATCCAATATATTATCAAAAAAGCCAAGTAATTATGATAAATAAATATGTAAATTAAAAAATCAGTGGAATTGCAAATAATTTCAAAGACATTGGGACCCAACCAAATGTTTGAATAGTTTTAACAACCTTGTATGAAATCAACTTTATTGCCATAAAAATATTTTCCTTCATATCAAATACACTCTAGTTCTTTGAACTTTTTCTTCTTTTCTTTAATTTAAAGTATATTTGTGCTTTAAGTTGTCAAATACTTAATGGAAAAAAAAAGAATGTTTTGTGTATTGTGATTGCCATAGTGAGTAGCAAACTACAATTACGAATTTTTGGAGGCCAAACAATAAATATGGAGTGCTAAAAATTATTAAATAAAATGGTGCACTTAAACTGTTTGATAAATTGTCCAAATGAATTTTTCAGAAAATTTTGTCAAGTCTAAGTAGCAATCTGATACCTTATGAAAATGTAAGGAGTCCCTTAAGTGTGAATCGGAGTCGTTGATTGAGAGTCTTCATACTTAAATTTCATTCATTTTTCACAAGTGTATACTCACCCACCTTGCTTACAATAGATATAGGTAAAAATTTTGTGCTCATTGTTAGAGTGGAAAACCTAACCCCCAATGTGGAGGTAAAGAATATTATATATTGACCAATATTACAAAAGTATTACATAAGTGGTACACAAGAATAAGTAAATTACAATATGGGTACAGAATGAATTAAGTAACTCTAATACCCCCCTTCAAGCGAAACGGTGGCGGACGAAGACCAAGCATTGAGCGGAAATATTCAAACTGAGGCCTAGGAAGACTTTTGGTGAAAATGTCAGCCACCTGAAGTGTGGTCGGGACAAATTTAGTGTAGAGTTTACCAGACGACACAAGTTCCCGAATGAAGTGATAGTCCAGATCAATGTGTTTTGCCCTCTTATGAGACACAGGATTCTGTGTGAGAAAGAGCGCACTCCGATTGTCACATAACAGCGTGGGGCGATCAGGAGGCAAGGCATGGAGCTCCCGAAGCAAGTGAGTTATCCAGACAATTTCAGCCGCAGTATTTGCCATGGCTCGATACTCCGATTCACAACTGGAGCGGGAGACAGTTGGTTGTTTCTTGGCACTCCAGGATACTAAGTTTCCACCAAGGAAAATAGAATAGCCATAAGTAGATCGGCGAGTTTCGAGACATCTGGCCCAATCAGCATCCGAGTATCCAAGAAGGGAAACATCATTCGGCTTGGTGAACAATAGACCATAAGCAAGTGTGCCTTTGACATACCGAAGTATTCGCTTGACACATTGGAAATGAAAAACAGTCGGTGTCTGTAAGAACTGGCTGACCTGATTCACTGCATATGACAGATCCGGACGAGTAATTGTGAGGTACTGCAGTGCACCTACTAGAGACCGATAATGTGTTGGATCTTGAAAAGGATCACCAGCAGTGATGAAGGACTCATGAGGAGCTAAGGGAGTGTGCACAGGCTTAGAATCAAGTAAGGCAGCACGTTCAAGGATATCACGAGCATACTTGGATTGGCTGAAAAATAACCCATTATCAGTGTAGGTCACTTCAAGACCAAGAAAGTAATTTAGAGCTCCAAGATCTTTAATTGCAAATTCCTGGTTGAGACGAGAGATAAACGCAACCATGATGTCAGTTCGGTTTCTAGTGAGGATTAAATCATCAACATAGACGAGCAGGTACATAATGCAGGAGGAACGTTTGAAAACAAACAGAGATGTATCAGATCGACTGCACGTAAAACCATTGTTGAGAAGGAAGGAACTTAAGCGCTTAAGTTCCTTCCTTCTCAACAATGGTTTTACGTGCAGTCGCTCTGATACCATGTTAGAGTGGAAAACCTAACCCCCAATGTGGAGGTAAAGAATATTATATATTGACCAATATTACATAAGTATTACATAAGTGGTACACAAGAATAAGTAAATTACAATATGGGTACAGAATGAATTAAGTAACTCTAATACTCATAAACAATGGTTAAGCTATTTATCAAATTATCCATAAACAATGAAACCATCCACATCACTAATGTAAATTATTTGCGTTTTGTGAATGAAAAATAAATATACCTACCACCTTTTTGGACTTATATATGAATCAAATATTAAATATGATTAGTTTATAAAATTAAGCTTTCATAATTAACTTCAATCTATACACAATTAAAATATTTTCATTATTACTTCTAATCAATAAAAGGTAAAAGTTTTTAGAAGAAAAGTGAGGATTTGTTGAAATTTCTCATCTATAAGATGCAAATGCTTATTTTACATTTTAAAAAAGTATTTACGTAACATGGCAGAGGAGACTTTGACTATTGATGACTTTAACTTATACAACGTGTTGCTCTAAAGTCCAATGACTTTAATATATATTATCAAAAAAGCCAAGTAATTATGATAGATAAATATGTAAGTTAAAAAATCAGTGGAATTGCAAATAATTTCAAAGACATTGGGACCCAACCAAATGTTTGAATAGTTTCAACAACCAAATGTATGAAATCAACTTTATTGCCATAAAAATATTTCCCTTCAGAGTATCAAATACACTCTAGTTCAAATTGATCCATATCAAAAGATTTTTTTATTTATTTTGATATGTCACAGATCGCCATAATAAAGAAAAATAATACTTTTATTAAGCACTAAAAAATTATTAAATAATAAATAAAACAATTAAAATTTAGTAAGAATTGAATAAGTTGAATTATGATCCGCCCATTTATTAACTTATTCCATTTTGACCTGCCAAATTCTATCCAACCGGCTTATTTGACACCTCTAATTGGTTGCACTTACACATTCTAGCTAGTGATCATATTGCTTAAACTTGAGTGAAGATCAAGTGTGGTAATGTGATACCATTGACTAATGGTGGCCAAAGAAATTAATCACACAAAAAAAATATTTAACAACTTACCCTCAAAATTGACAATGTTATAAGATATCATTGCTTTGCATTATCAATTCTTGTGAAAAAAAAAGAAAAAGAAGAGATACCTGATTGTCATAGTTATGGACAGAAATTGCAATCTTCTCTTTGTTGGTGCAATTTTCATTCTACTTTATACATCACTTGCTAATATTAGTACTGATGAAGCTGCTCTTCTTGCACTTAAATCACACATTTCTTCTCATTCTAACAATATCTTAGCAAGCAACTGGTCTTCTTCCAGCCCGGTTTGCAGCTGGATTGGAATCACTTGCAGTTCCCGTCACCATCGAGTCACTGCTTTAAACATTTCTAGCATTCAACTTCATGGTACCATTCCTCCACACCTTGGAAACCTCTCATTTCTTTCTTCCCTTGACATCAGTAACAACACTTTCCATGGAGATTTGCCACTAGAGTTGGCTCATTTGCAGAGGTTGAAATTGATTAATGTCAATAGGAATAACCTCACCGGAGTCTTTCCATCATTTTTAAGTTTGTTACCGAACCTACGCTTTCTGTACCTATCGAGCAACCAATTTTCAGGGAAAATTCCAACTTCCCTTTCCAATCTAACTAAGCTGCAAGTGTTGAGGTTGCAGAATAATTTTCTCGAAGGACAGATCCCTCGAGAAATCGGTGATCTTCGTCATCTGACAATCCTAGACCTGCAATATAATCGACTTACAGGCTCTATACCATCATCAATCTTTAACATTACTACAATGCAAGCAATTGCTCTTACGGGCAACAATCTTACTGATAAGCTTCCAAAAACTATATGTGACCATCTTCCAGACTTGGAAGGACTTTACCTCGGTAGAAACTCCCTAGATGGAGTTCTTCCACCAAACCTGGAGAAATGCAGAAAGCTTCAAATATTGATATTGTCTGGAAATGACTTTGCTGGAACTGTACCAAGAGAGCTAGGCAACTTAACAGCTCTTACAGAATTAGATCTTATGGATCTGCATTTGGAAGGTAGTATAAAATTTGCTTCCTTTTCTCTTTTCAGCCAAAATTGTACTGATATATTTCCCCAAAATTGACAGGAGAGATACCAATGGAGCTAGGTTATCTTAAGAAACTTCAGGTATTTGATTTATCACAGAATGAGCTAACTGGCTCTGTCCCTGACAGCATTTTCAACATGTCAGCACTGCAGAGTCTATATTTTGGTCAAAACAAGCTTTCAGGTACTCTACCTTCAGATTTAGGTCATGGAATACCCAACCTAGAAGAATTTCTTTGTGAATCAAATAATCTGAGTGGTTTTATCTCTGATTCAATCTCTAATTCATCGAAACTCAGAAAACTTGATCTCTCACAAAACAGTTTCACAGGTCTAATTCCTAAATCACTTGGTAACTTAGAATACCTTGAGTACTCTGGTTTTCAGAGGAATAATTTTATCAGCGATTCATCATTGAGCTTCCTTACATCATTGGCAAACTGTAGGAAACTAAGAGAGCTCTGGTTTGGTGTTAATCCATTGGATGGTGTTTTACCTGCATCTGTTGGTAATTTCTCAAACTCCTTGCAAAGTTTTGAAGCACCAGCTTGTAAACTGAAGGGTGTCATTCCGAAAGAAATTGGAAATCTTACTGGAGTGACAAGGATGATTCTGGAAGGAAATGAGTTGACTGGACATATTCCAAATACTGTACATGACATGTTGAGCCTTCAAGAACTTTACTTATTAGGCAACAACATAGAAGGAACCATACCAGATGTTATCTGCAATTTAAAGAATCTAGGTGCATTAGACTTGTCAGAAAATCATTTTTCTGGTTCAGTGCCCTCATGCTTAGGGAATGTGACCAGTTTGAGGTATCTTTATCTAGGTTACAACATGCTGAATTCAATATTACCTGAAAGCTTGGGAGGCCTTCGCGATCTCATAGAATTCAATATTTCATCCAATTTATTAAGTGGGAAAATACCCCTTGAGATTGGAAATTTAAAGGCTGCACCGCTCATTGATCTGTCAAATAATTATTTTTCTGGTAAGATTCCTAGTGCTCTAGGGGGTCTAGATAAATTGGTTGATCTTTCTCTAGCACATAATAGATTAGAGGGGCCTATTCCAGAATCATTTGGCAAAATGTTGTCCTTGGAATACTTGGATTTGTCCTATAACAATCTTAGTGGTGAAATTCCAAAGTCACTAGAAGCTCTTGTGTATCTCAAATACATGAATTTCTCATTCAATAAACTCAGTGGAGAAATTCCCATTGGTGGTCCCTTTGCAAATGTCACCAGTCAATCTTTTTTGTCCAATGATGCACTCTGTGGTGACTATCGGTTTAACGTAAAACCATGTCAAACCAAATCTACAGAGAAGTCAAGAAGAAAAAGAGTGCTTACAGGTTTATATATTCTATTAGGGATTGGATCACTCTTTGTATTGGTGGTTGGATTTTTGGTGTTAAGATTGAGAAACACAAAGAAGAGTGCAAGTCAAAAAGATGTGTCTCTCGTAAAAGGGCATGAAAGAATTTCATATTATGAACTTGAACAGGCAACTGAAGGATTCAACGAAGCCAACTTGCTTGGTAATGGGAATTTCAGCATGGTTCATAAAGGGATACTTAAAGATGGTATCATTTTTGCAGCAAAGGTATTCAATGTGCAATTGGAGGGTGCATTCAAAAGTTTTGACACGGAATGTGAGATACTCCGGAACCTTCGCCACAGAAATCTGACCAAAGTCATCACCAGCTGCTCCAATCTTGATTTCAAGGCCTTAGTGTTGGAATACATGCCCAACGGGACACTTGATAAATGGTTATACTCTCACAACTTGTTCTTGAACTTATTGCAGAGACTGGATATAATGATAGATGTTGCATCTGCAATGGACTATCTCCACAATGGCTATTCAACGACTGTGGTGCATTGTGATTTGAAGCCAAGCAATGTCTTGCTCGATCAAGAAATGGTTGCTCATGTAAGTGATTTTGGCATTGCAAAAATGTTAGGTGCAGGGGAGGCTTATGTTCAAACAAGGACAATTGCAACCATTGGATATATTGCTCCAGGTATATTAAAACTTTTTAAAGTTCTCATATCATATAAATACTCAAAACAATTCCTTCCCCTAGGTATAAATTCATTTATGATCATTTTCAACCATGATTGCAGAGTATGGACAAGATGGCATAGTATCCACGAGTTGTGATGTTTATAGTTTTGGCATCCTGATGATAGAGACGTTCACACGAACAAGACCAAGTGATGAAATATTTACTGGAAACTTGAGCATACAACGTTGGGTTAGTGACTCCATTCCGGGTGAACTTCACAAGGTGGTGGATTCTAATTTGGTACAGCCAGGAGATGAACAAATCGATGCAAAGATGCAATTTTTGTTATCTATCATGGAATTAGCTTTGAACTGCACTTTAGTGAGACCTGATGCAAGAATTAGCATGAAAGATGCTCTTTCAACACTCAAAAAGATCAGGCTCCAGCTTGTTAGTAGTCGGCACTAGTGGAATCGGACCAACCTGCTCTTGTATGTTATTTTAGTTACCAGTTTGCTCTTGTATGTTATTCAGTTACTAGTCTGCTCTTGTATGTTATACAGTTACTAGTCTGCTCTTGTATGTTATTCGGTTACCAGTCTGCTCTTGTATGTTATTCAGTTACCAGTCTGCTCTTGTATGTTATTCAGTTACCAGTCTGCTCTTGTATGTTATTCAGTTACTATTTCCATGTACACTATTACTCTCAGACATATGATGCTCTCTAATATCAACAAGAACAAGAGAATCGAATTCTACCTTGAGTTCTTCAAGAGTATGGAAAGCAGAGAGGTCTCATTTATCACTGTAAACAGGGCTATATGTTGGAATGATAGCATCTGAACGGACAGAATCAATATGCACAACAGAAGAATGCATAAACCACAAATATACAGTATCCATGCTCGACTAATGTTATTAAAAGATCGACGCAAATAAAACATATTAGTACTATGCATCAATAATTCTCGAACACTATTTGTGTGACAAACTAACTTCACAATCTTCCAACCTATCCTTGGATCCCATACAGGAACAACCAGTCCATTTCCAATTAAAACAAGAGTGAACTTTCCCTTAATTCTTATGAATACATGTACTACTCGGACATGATTGCTTTCAGACATTTTATCAAAACAAGTATGAAGCAACTCCTAGCTTCTTTCTCTTCCATTTCTTTTTCATTACTGCATTTCTAGAGATTCGTCTACCAAATTTAAGACAATTAAGGTATTTCTTCTTTCCCTAGTTTGCAAATTTAACTCACTAGGGAGCAAGTAAGACAGATGTTTTACATGCTGTTGGTGTATATACATTTTATTATTAAAATAACATATTATATGTATATATTAGTGGGTATAAAATTGTGGTAGAAGATGACTATTGATTTTGTAACTTCTATGTCCATTAGTTCTTGTAACTCTCATGGTCATTAGTTTCTTGTCACTCTCATGACCATTAGTTTCTTGTAACTTATGTAACATCTATAACATTTATCTACTCATATTACTACCCCTCGTTCTACCCATTGATTGTATGGAAGACTTCTTCACCTATAAATAGTGGTGTTTCTTCCTTTGTGAAGCATCCTAAGAAAAATGTTAAGTGTGAAAAGATTGTAGTGGGTAGTAGTGAAAGAAAGAGTTGAGACAAAGAAAATATTCTAAGTCTTCAACTATATTCACTACATAAAAAAGAGTATAAGAGTATTTATATGTTGAAGGAAGGTGTTCTTTTTGTGGAGCTTTGGACTCTTCAACTGATCCAGAGTTGCTTGAGTTGTACGACGTTGTTGGGCTGTTGTATCTTATTTGTAAATGGACTTAAAAAAAAGAAAACTAAAGCGTGTCTTTCTCTTTTCTTATTATGCATTACATCGAATAGTTTTAAATATTCCTCTATTTTTCTTACAAAATTATGTTTCTCTGTTTTTTTAAAAATATTTGGAGGGCACAACTTTGGTTATCTACCAAAATCTAGTTGTAATCAGGGGCGGACCCACATAGAGCCCGCCGAGTGCTCGAGCTTCCATTAATCTTGTATCGGATTATATATATTTATGTAGAAATTAAGAAGCATTGGTATAACATTAACATAGAGCACCCAATAAACAAGTGGACAGATTGGTCCAATGGCTCATGGTGGATGCTTAAGGTTGTTTTGGTGTTGCTGAGCCTGAATTTGAATCTAACTCTCAACATGTTTTTTTATATATTTTTTGAACTCCTTTAGTGAAAATTTTCTCCGCCACTATTAAGCTAAGAGAGCACCCACAACTTTCAAATTCTAGATCTACCACTATTATTATATTTTTTTAATACTCATGTAAACGAAATGTCATAATATAAAATCATAATATTAGAGCTTTTTCTCTTTTATAAATAAAAAGTAAAGCTAACGTTCAATTGTACATTCAAATAAAAGACATTTGAACAATTTCATAAACATATATGGTTTTATCTTACTATACTAGAGATCACATTTAAGATGGAATAAAATGAATGAGTTTCATGTTGATAAAAGTTAGGCTTTAGATTAGTGAGAACTCATATAGTCAAACTTAATATGTGGTGTAGTTATTATTTCTTTAGCAACCTAACAAGCTGAAAAGATTTTCATTTTTATCAACTTTATTCTTACCATTTTTAAATTTTCATTCTATCACATATAAAATCTCTCTCTCTCTCTCTCTATCTATATATATATATATATATATATATATATATTTCTTCTCAAGTAATTTTGAGTTTTTTTGTGAAAAATATTTTTCATTCATTCTATCACATATAAAATCTCTCTCTCTATATTTTTTTTTTCTTCACAAGTAACTTTGAATTTTTTTTGTGAAGAATATCTTTGAAGTGATTCCTCTCTCTATCTCTTTATATATATATATATATATATAAATCTAAGATAATAATTGATATTACTGCTTTCAAAATTTTGAATTAGAATGGAGTTTAAATTAATTGTCATATATATTTTCACGTTATACTTATACTAGCATGTTGGTGGCGTTTATAACTTCTAAACTTTATCTAATTAATATTAAAATAATATATTAATTATTTATATAAAATTAATTTTAAAATTTTAAAAATAAATTCTAATATTATCTGCCACTGTTAAGTTAAACGTATAGTAATAAAATCTACAACATATTTTTAAAAGGCCAAACAAATCTAAATATCCATAAAATAAAAAAAGAGACCTATAGTAAATCAAATGAATAGAAGATGGTCCGTTATTTTCATCTTTCAATTTTTTTCTTTGCACTACTGAAATAGTTTATTTTTATATGATATAATATTAATTTAATTATAGTATTTTTTTTTTTATATTGATCACTAAAATTCATCTTTTTGTGCGTCTTTATTTTATAAAATTATATTTGATTAAATGAAAATCGTCTTATTTTGCAAGATTGAACGAGTGAGGAGTGTGCTAAAGAGGTTAAAACATACTTTACAAATTATATTTAGTTTTTAGCTAAAAGTAGAATCAATATTTTGAATACTAGGTTTTAGATTGATCTATGAATTTGAAATTTAATGAATTAAAACAAATAAAAATTCAACACACGTCATATATACTATTAATCTTCAACCCACTACTAAGGAATGAAGTGAAGTGCAATATTATACTAAAAGAAGGAGAAGTTCTTAGAATAATGTTTGGTGTCTTTGAAGAACATATCATCATCACACATAGATTATGGCGAAATTTTATTAGCATTAAGAGTATATATAAAATCAAATATTATATACGATTATACATGCGCACTTTTGTTACTCAATATTAATTTGTATTATTTATTTTTATGTTTAAAAGTTATTATATTTTTAAAAATTCGTGCAACGCGTGAGTACGTATACTAGTTATTAAATAATAAGTAAAGATAAAATGAGAAAAAAAAGGTAACAATGAGATAACGCTAAGTCGTTGAGACTTTTTGTCATTTCAATTATTTCTCAAGATGAAAAGTAAGGATAGAGACACTTTTCTAAGAGATATTTTTTAAAGTCAAAGAAATAGAAAAAAATTCTATGAATCAGAATTCTATGAAATAAAGATCTTTCTTTATTTCAAATCACTCTTTTCCACACAAAAGAAAAATATACAGAGACTTTTGAGTGTTGAACTAAAAATTCTGAACCAAAAAATACTCCACAGACTAACTAAAAATTGCTTATTTTTCTAGGGGAAAAAAACTTGTCCCCATAAGCGCTTTTTTAAAGCTTGGCTAAACATAAATTGTTGGTTTAATATTAAAAAGTGTACTCCTCAAAATGATTATTAAACACAAACTATTAATTTTAAAAAAATTCTTTTTCAAAAAGATGGTAGAAAAATATTATTAAGAAAATATGTAAATTAAAAAAATATGTAAATTGAAAAAAATATAGTTGCTTAAGAGCGCAAATGCAAAGAACCATCTGAGGTGTTGGGTTCGAAGGTATCAATGTGTCATGCCGAAACTTATAATTACAAATCATATTAGTGATAAATCAGATGACAGATAAAATTATACTAAAAGCATAATATTATTATATGATTTGACCAATTGGCCTACATAATTAAAAACTAATAAAAACATATAAATTATAGAGAGAAATTTCTCAATAAACAAAATTGTGAAACGTCTACATTGTGGATGTTATTATATTCTGTTATAAGAAGAGGAGTCTTCAATTTATAAAGTTCCAGACTTTTCCTCTAAAGAAAGAATAACAAATATGGAAGATAATTATATTTTTCTGGGATAATGCTCAAGTACCCCCTAGACTATGACCAAAAAATCCCAGAGATACACCTAAACTTAATTAGGGTCCTATTATCCCCTTGAACTAATTTAAAATGGAATAAATACATCATAAATGCTGACATGGCATAGAGAGTGTGCACACTATTTTGAAGATAAGTGATAAGTGCACAAATTGGACACATGTCATTTTTTGATTGATGACTTTATAATTAGTTAGTACACATATTTATTGATATTAAAACTTACATATATTTATTTATTTTTATTCTTTCATTGTAAAATATTTATTTTAATTTCTTTCTCACTTTTAATTTTTTTAATTAATTTATTATCTTTTCACTTTTAATTATTTTTAAAAAATTATGCGTTTTTTTAAATTTTTTTTTTAAAGTGTCCTTTAATGTTAACGTTTTATTTTTTTTATGTTTTATTTGATTTTCCTCACTTATTTTGATATCCATTCAATATTAACTTATTTTAAATACAAGATATTTGGAATTAAATTTTAAATTAAATCAAAATGAAAGACAAAGAAAATAAAATCAATAGAAAAATAAAAGAGAAAGAGCAATGAATGAAAGTAAAAGAAAAAGTTTCGATACAAGGTAAAAAAAAAATTTTAACTTAATTTAAATAAAAGATAAAGAAAATAAGAATATCTTTTTTTTAAAAAAATAATATTAAAAATTAATTTTTTTTAAGAAATAATATTTACACATGTGGCAGCGCGAGTGTGTACAAACACAACCAACTTGGGTGGTTGAAGGTGCCACATCAGCACAAAAGGTGCACAAAAATACAAAAAAAATGAGTTCAGGGGGTTTATAGGACCCTAGTTAAGTTTAGGTGTGTCTCTAGGATTTCGGTCATAGTCTAGGGGGGTACTTGTACATTTTCCCTATTTTTTTTTTTTCTGGAAAAGTAAAAACAATTATAGATATACTTTGATTTTTCTTCAAAAAAAAAAAAAACTCTAATATGGTAAGAAAATCATTGTAAAACCCTAACACGAGGCACTTCCTAAATTATTCTGCCATACATAGTACACCCTCCAAATGTTGACTAACTTTCACTCAGAATTGAATTTGATATATGAGGCACTCCCTAAATTATCCTAACACGAGGCACTTTCTAAATTATCCTCCGTTTACTTTTGGATCGAAAATACCTTTGTCTTCTAATTTTTGGTGCATTTAATGGAATTATTTTCGTTTGTTGGGTTTAATAGAATTGCTAAAACAACAGGCCCTTACGTTAAATTGCATGTACGGTTGAAGATGACACTTAAAGTCTTTGTTAAGTTAAAATATGTCACATAAACTAAAATAGAGAGCACATTAAAATCAACGTCTTTCTTCATATTATTAGCACACTTAAAAGTCTTTGTTAAGTTAAAATATGTCAAATAAATTAAAGTGTCGTCTTCTACTGTATGAAACTTAACTTAGAAGCCTGTTATTTAACAACTTGCAAACAATCTTACTTTATTTACGTACTAAAAGTTCATTTCACAAAATTTGAAATAATTTTAAACTCGGTCTTAACTTTGTGATAGTTTAAAAATGTATCTTAAAAAATAATTCAATTATTAATACGTGTATATGTATGACAAATAAATTATATATTACACTTAACATCTATTAAACATAATGGTCAATGATGCAACTGGCTTAATGTTGCACATGAGCGTCGAGGGTTTGAAACCTCTTGATAGCACTAAATATTTTACGCCTCCACCCTTGTTGGTGAGAGTTCGATTGACCACATTGTAATTCCTTCCCATACCCCTAATTATTTATTTATTTTTTAAAAAAGAATTATTATTACTTATTTATATAATTAACTATTTTTTGCTTGACTTAGTTCTTGATTTTTTATTGACTTTCTCTTTCACTAAGTATTAATCTTTAATTGATACGAGTGTCGTGTGCGTATTCTATATTAATTACAGATCAATATTAAATTTTGAACGTCTCATAAATATTAATAAAAATATATTTATATAGTATTTTTTTTTTAAAAAAAAGTTTTAAAAATGATGGATACTATTATGTTAAAGTTTTTGAAATTAAAGATTATTTCAATCTTTCACATCACACTAAGTGGAGATAACTGGATTGAAGTTATAATTTTTTCTCAACTATATGGTATTAGATGATTTATACAAATTTGAATTTTTAACGTGAAAAATCTCTTGTTTTCTCATAGAGAAGAAGGTCTCTTATTCCTTTAAAAAAAAAAAAAAACTATTTAGCTGAATATCTTCAATATTAGAATATCTAAAATAAAACATTACTGAATATGCATATTTGATCAATTTGTTTATAAAAATTGAAAAAACTAAATAACCCGACTAATAATCTAAAATTGAAGGAATCGACCCATTTAATCTATTTAGACAATATGGAACCCATGACCTTCAAATCATGGATCCGCCTCAGATAGTGAGTGGCAAGGTAGAGAAGACTTGACTGTTGACACTCTTTAAGTCTAAACCTAGAAACACTCCACACAGACTCTTATGTCTTCCCCCGTTTTCACAACTGTGGGTTCATCAAGGTTTATCTTTACAATTATTCACTACTATATTTTCATCATAAATTAATCTCGTAGATAATTATGATGAAAATATTATGTGTTTATCATCCGTTTGTTTCTGGTATAAAAAGTACCCTTTCATCTATGTTTTGGACCACAAATGCCTTCTAAAGTCTAAACTAAGAAATGTCCACATACACCATTTATCACTAACATGGCAAAAAAAGGAGCAAAATTGCCCTCGAACTATCAGAATTAGCTCAATTTTACCCTCCGTTTACTTTTGGGATAAAAAAATACCCTTGTCTTCTAATTTTTGGTGCATTTAATGGAATCATTTTCGTTTGGTGGGTTTAATAGACTAACATCATTCCTTTGCATTATCTATTCTTGGCTTAATTATGGGAAGAAGTTTCATTCTTTTCTTTTTCATTCTACTACATGACAATACTTTACTTGCTACTCTTCCTAATATTAGCACTGATGAAGCTGCTCTTCTTGTGCTTAAATCACACATTTCTTCTCATTCTAACAACATCTTAGCAAGAAACTGGTCTTCTTCCAGCCCGGGTTGCAGCTGAATTGGAATCAGTTGCAGTTCCCGCCACAATCGAGTCACTGCTTTAAACATTTCTAGCATGCAACTTTATGGTACCATTCCTCCCCACCTTGGAAATCTCTCATTTATTTCATCACTTGACATCAGTAACAACACTTTCCATGTAGATTTGCCAGTAGAGTTGGCTCATTTGGAGAGGTTGAAATTCATTAATGCCAAAAGCAATAACTTCACCGGAGCCATTCCATCATTTTTAAGTTTGTTACCAAACCTACGCCTTGTGTACCTATCGAATAACCAATTTTTGGGTAAAATTCCATCCTCCCTTTCCAATCTGACAAAACTAGAAGTGTTGTCAATACAGAGCAATTTTCTCGATGGAGAGATCCCTCAGAAACTTGGTGATCTTCGTTACTTGATTGTCCTAAACCTGCAATATAATCAGCTTACTGGCTCTATACCACCATCAATATTTAACATTACTACAATGCAAGTGATTGCTCTCAGTGCCAACAATCTTACTGGAAAGCTTCCAATAACTAGATGTGACCATCTTCCAAACTTGAAAGGACTTTACCTCCAAAGGAACTCCCTAGATGGAGTTATTCCACCAAACCTGGAGAAATGCAGAAAGCTTCAAATATTGGTATTGTCTGAAAATGACTTTGCTGGAACTGTACCAAGAGAGCTAGGCAACTTAACAGCTCTTACAGGATTATATATTATGGATCTGCATTTGGATGGTAGTATAAAATTTTCTTCCTTTTCTATTTTCCGCCAAACTTGTACTGATATATTTCCCCAAAATTGACAGGAGAGATTCCAATGGAGCTAGGTTATCTTAAGAAACTTCACGCATTGGTATTATCACTGAATGAGCTTACTGGCCCTATCCCTGACATCATTTTCAACATGTCAGTACTGCAGATTATAGATTTTGGACAAAACAAGCTTTCAGGTACTCTACCTTCAGATTTAGGTCGTGGAATGCCCAACCTAGAAAAACTCTTTTGTGGAGGAAATAATCTGAGTGGTTTTATCTCTGATTCAATCACAAATTCTTCAAGACTCACAATGTGTGACCTCTCCAGCAACAGTTCCCCTAGGTATAAATTCATGTATGATCATTTTCGACCATGATTGCAGAGTATGGACAAGATGGAATAGTATCCCCGAGTTGTGATGTCTATAGTTTTGGCATCCTGATGATAGAGACGTTCACCCGAACAAGGCCAAGTGATGAAATATTTACTGGAGACTTGAGCATAGAAAGTTGGATTAGTGATTCCTTTCCTGGTGAAATTCACAAGGTGGTGGATTCTAATTTGGTACAGCCAGGAGATGAACAAATCGACGCAAAGATGCAATGTTTGTTATCTATCGTGGAATTAGCTTTGAACTGCACTTTCGTGACACCTGATGCAAGAATTAGCATGAAAGATACTCTTTCAACACTCCAAAAGATCAGGATCCAGCTTGTTAGTAGTCGGCACTAGGTGGAATAGGACCAGCCTGCTCTTGTATGTTATTTAGCTACCAGTCTGCTGTTATATGTTACTAGTTTCTGGGAACGTACGTTGCACGTGTATTCCATGTGAATTTTTATAGATCTATTAATAATTAAAATTCTATGAAACCATACATGTAACGACGGAAAGATTTTAATATGTAAAATTAATTCCTTTTAAACAACCAACGATAAAGTTTGAACTTTTGTTAACAGTTAGAAACTCTCAACACTTCATGCAAACAGGATTTAAACATAGTACGTCTACAACTTAATAGGAGTACATGTTTTCCTTAAAGACATAACAGTAATATTATTGCTTAAAAGTCTACAAAATGGTCCAAAAACTGATTAAACATCATTGAAAACAGTGATTATTTCTTCTTCTGCAATTCCTTTGCCTTTGCTGTCCCATCATTATTTTGTGCTCTAGCTCAACAATGATTCTTGCAAGTCATAGCGGTTTTCCAGTTGAAATCATGAATATACTATGGATATCCAATACGCAGTCCACTTCCCTAGCCCATAAGAACAACTTTCCAAAAATCACTCTGAAATTCCAAATTGCTCTCCTATATATTTATATATTCAAACATGCTAATCTATATATTAGCAATGGAGTGAAACTTTAATATGAGAGTGAAACTTTGTTGCTGGTGAGAAAAAACACATTTTCATATTATAAGCATCAGTGTAATTTGAGGAATTGCATATCAATACCTATAAAGCATAGATATGTACAAATCAAGGTCAAGAAAATACATATATGAAGGATAGATTTGTCAAGAGGGGAAGGGTTAGGATAAACAAATTTATACCAGACTTTCATTTGTAATATGCAATTGATCTTATTTCGACTTCTTTCAACACTGAAAACTCTTCAAAAGCTTCAGTCACTATGAATCCTTCAAAAATTTCTTGTAAATTTATCAAGTCACAATATCCATTAATTTTCAAAGTATGACATCTTCTAGTGTTTAGATTGCAAGTCAAATAAGCTTTACACTTGTCAAGATGCACTATTCAAGTTGGCAATTATTTCTTCGCAATGACAGACGTAGAATACAAATCCTCACAATCTTTTACAATATTGTGTGCTATTTTGTACCAAAAATATCGTCGACAAAATATCATTATGTATCGGTTCACAATGTGACGTAACCTACTGAGATCTAATCATTTCATTATTTTCTGGTACATGAACCTCTCGTGAGGTTTCATGAAATGTTATGTCGTAGGCTCTGTCAAGAGTGCATTGTCTCCTTATACTGATCATTTGCTCTTCTCATTTTTCAAGTATCATTGCAATTGTAACCGATTGGTGTATCGTGCTTCATTCATGTTGTAGACTCTGTCCTTTCGGAACATTAGATAGGAGTATTTGCAACTGAAAAATGAGATTAATTTTGGATCAGCAAATTAAATGCTTTTAGCATTTTGTCTAAATTATCTTTTGAATGATGATCGCACTCATGATAAATCACAACATATATCTTAGTTGTTGATTCTCTCCCCCTAATATTGAAAAAAGTAACATATATCCCCATTCTTCTTTGGGTAATACATCTTTATTGAATAACCATTGCATATTAATCAACTCTTACTGAACAACAATTAAATATTAATCAAGGGAAAAAAGCTCAAATATGCAATTGAACTTAGAGAAAAGGTTCGGCTATGTCATCTATTAAAAGTTGGGCCCACCTATATCATTGTCGTAACCCAAAGTGTTCATTCTTGCAACAATGTATTAACGGAAAATATAACCATCAGTTTTCAAATACCATTTTTTACACTTGACTATCAATGAAACCATCCACGTCACTAATGTAAATCCACCAAAATTAAAAACTCAGTCAAACTAAAAAACCCAATATAATTTCTTTTGTCAATCTAATTATTTCTCAAGAACACAAAGTGAGGATTTGTTGAATTTCAAGTATTCAATTTCTCAGCTATAAGATATAAACCCAATATAAATGCTTATTTTACATTTGTCACCTTTTTTTCGTTAATTTCTTTCGATTTAGCTTTTCTGATTTGGTTCTATACTGACCATTTTTTTTTATTTTTTTTTGTTCATGGGATTATAAATCCTTTGCAAATAAAATTGAGGTGTCGAGTTACTTCTTGAGTTAATGTAACAGTAACCAAATTCAATGAAACAGTAGCTCGACTATCGATCAACCAGTATTAATAAAACTTAAAGTGCGAGTACAATCAAAATAGCACGATTTACAATAGAAATTGCATAAAAGTAATAGGGATTAGATATGAGAAGAATTGTGGATGAGAAACACAAAACTGCCTTAGCACATAGTTGTTATTGTTAAAGGGAGAAAAGGAGGACAAGTATGAAAAGTAAGATTATGCTCACTGAGAAAATTTAGTTACCATGGCTTATTAAATCCACTTCATAATTCGAGTAGAGAATACTAAATTTATAAGATATCTGTTTGATCTAGAAACAAATCAGTACATCTTTTTTGTTATAGGATTTTAGGTTTAAATTATTCGCGTTTTGTGAATGAAAAATAAATGTACCTATACCACCTTTTCGGACTTATATATGAATCAAATATTAAATAGAGAAAAGACATAAAGTCACCATTGAAGTTGTTCCAAATTTCTAAAAAGACACCTTAACTTTGGAAGTGTCCTATCACCCCACAAACGTTTTTAATATCTTTGTAAAAGGGCCATTTTGACCCATTCCTTCGTCTGGGTTGTGACCACGCACATGAGGCTCGTGATGCAGTGTTTTCACTGCAAATAACCAGTTTAAAAATGCCACGTGTTGCTTTTTTCTTTATTAGTATTATTTAATTAATTTACATCATCTTCCCCAAATTTAAACTCAAAAGAGCCATTGGTATCCCTCTCTTCACGATTTCATCTTTTTTTTCCAAAACAAGATCAACGTTGGTACTCTCTCTTTGACGAATTCATTATCTTCCCCAAGTGCAATAAGGTAGAAATTCGTTTTCTCTTTTAATTTCCAGTAGAAAAGGTTAATTTGAAGTTTTTTAAGGTTTAATTTCATCTTAATTTCATTTACCAATTCATCACCTAGTTCCTCCAAGAATATTGACCAAGAAACATCAACAAGGAGATGATCAGTACGAAATGGTTTCACCAAGAGAGACCAAGAGAAAAAGCAGAATTGGGAAAGCTGAGAAATAACTTAAGAAAAAAGACTTTTCTATTTTTGAAAAGAATCGGGTCGGATTGAACGGATTGAAAAGAGTGTGCATCACGCGCGACAACTCAGATGAGGGAATGGGTCAAAATGGCCATTTTACAAAGATATTAAAAACTTTTGTGGGGTGATAGTAGGGCTGTTCAAAACTGAACCGAAACCGATAACCCGTATGGAAAAAAAAGTTATTGGTTTATAAGTAATGGGTTATTGGTTTAACGGTTTTGATAACGGTTTTGATTTTTTTTGTTATCGGGTTATCGGTTCTTAACGGTTTGAGGTTTTTTCTTAACGGATTAACCGATAACCCGATAATAAATTAAATAATTATATTTTTATCATTTTGTATATAAAGTCCTTGACTTAGAGTTTAGTTTCCTACTTTTATTTTTGGCTGTCTCAAACTCTTGGGTATTCTACAATGTAAAAGTTTTTTAGCAAGATGTTATTTGTGAACTCATGTGCATGGTTCATTTGATTTGTCACCTTGTTTCTAAGTGATTTTTAATGACTTTTTTTGGTGTCAAATCTTAACGGTTAAACTGATAATGATCAATAACCGATAAACCAATAACCGATAAGTCAATATCTTAATGGTTCTTTAACGGTTTAGCATCTCTACAAATCGATAACCAATAAGTCAAATCGATAAACTTCAAAACCGACCGATACGCAGCCCAGCTAGGTGATAGGACACTTCCAAAGTTAAGGTATTTTTTTGGAAATTTGGGACAACTTCAATGGTGACTTTATGTCTTTTCTCTATTAAATATGATTAATTTATAAAATTAGGGCTTTCATAATTAATGTCAATCTATGCACAATTAAATTATTGTCCTTAATACTTCTAATCAATAAAAGGTAAAAGTTTTTGGAAGAAAAGTGAGGATTTGTTGAAATTTCTCATCTATAAGATGCAAATGCTTATTTTACATTTTAAAAAAGTATTTACGTAACAGAGGAGACTTTGTTGATGACTTTAACTTATACAACGTGTTGCACTAAAAATCCAATATATTATCAAAAAAGCCAAGTAATTATGATAGATAAATATGTAAATTAAAAAATCAGTGGAATTGCAAATAATTTCAAAGACATTGGGACCCAACCAAATGTTTGAATAGTTTTAACAACCTTGTATGAAATCAACTTTATTGCCATAAAAATATTTTCCTATACACTCTAGTTCTTTGAACTTTTTCTTCTTTTCTTTAATTTAAAGTATATTTGTGCTTTAAGTTGTCAAATACTTAATGGAAAAAAAAGAGAATGTTTTGTGTATTGTGATTGCCATAGTGAGTAGCAAACTACAATTACGAATTTTTGGAGGCCAAACAATAAATATGGAGTGCTAAAAATTATTAAGTAAATGGTGCACTTAAACTGTTTGATAAATTGTCCGAATGAATTTTTCAGAAAATTTTGTCAAGTCTAAGTAGCAATCTGATACCTTATGAAAATGTAAGGAGTCCCTTAAGTGTGAATCGGAGTCGTTGATTGAGAGTCTTCATACTTAAATTTCATTCATTTTTCACAAGTGTATACTCACCCATCTTGCTTACAATAGATATAGGTAAAAAAAAAAAACTTCATTATAGCTCTATTTTCACAATAACAAAAAAAAAATTAAATGTCACTTGCATTTTGCAATGAACAGCAAATAATGCAAAAAAGAGGGAAAAATTGTTGAAAAAAATAGAAAGGGAATAAAGTGAAATTTAATTTTAAAAAATGAAGATATATATATATAAAAAGGATTGATTAAGGTATTAATTGTCTTTTCAATGTTTTTGTATTGTTGGGGCCCTCAAATTTTACATCTGACGCGCATAACTTGGGTGTATTTCACACATTTTGCAAGGTAGGATTTGAGTGTTTTTTTATTTAATTTTTGGATAGTTAAAGTGCCTACTTATGCACTAACAAAGTTAAAGATCAAAGTCATAATTTGAAGCGAAGTTAAGGGTCCAATTTATGTATTATGCCTATGCAATATATCATATCTCAAACTAACACATGAAGTTTTGTGCTCATAAACAATGGTTAAGCTATTTATCAAAGGCATTTAACAAAAAATTAACTTGGATACAAATCAACATTATCAAGATGAATTGTTTGGATTATATTACACTTTTTTTTTCTTTTTAACAAATCTATACCCTCCGGCAGTATATACTTATCCCCTACGCAATTAGTTGTTAAAATCTTATACTAGACTTTTCCCTTATAAGGCACAAGTCAGTGTTTTTATTAAATAACCATTGCATATTAATCAACTCTTACTGAACAACAATTAAATATTAATCAGGGGAAAAAGCTCAAATATGCAATTGAACTTTGAGGAAAGGTTCATTTATGTCATTAATTAAAGGCATAATACATAAAAATGACCCTTAACTTGGCTTCAGTGGATAACTATGCCCTCCAACTTTGAGTGTGCACAAGTAGATACTTAAACTTGTATAAAATTGAACAAATACACACACGTGTTCTACATGGCATAATAAATGTAGGACGCCACATGGGACACAAAATTGTCATGTAGGGTGTCATGTAGGACGAATGTGTTTATTTGTTCAATTCTATACAAGTTTAAGTGCCTACTTGTGCACACCCAAAGCTAAAAGTCATAGTTAACAGCTGACACCAAGTTAAGAGTCATGTTTATATATTATATATGCCTTAACTAAAAGTTGGGTTCACCGATGTCATTTTCGTTACCCAAAGTGCTCATTCAATTCTTGCAACTATGTATTAACGGAAAACATAAGCAGTTTTCAAATACGTACCATTTTTTACACGTGGCCATCAATGAAACCATCCACATCACTAATGTAAATTATTTGCGTTTTGTGAATGAAAAATAAATATACCTACCACCTTTTTGGACTTATATATGAATCAAATATTAAATATGATTAGTTTATAAAATTAAGCTTTCATAATTAACTTCAATCTATACACAATTAAAATATTTTCATTATTACTTCTAATCGATAAAAGGTAAAAGTTTTTAGAAGAAAAGTGAGGATTTGTTGAAATTTCTCATCTATAAGATGCAAATGCTTATTTTACATTTTAAAAAAGTGTTTACGTAACATGGCAGAGGAGACTTTGACTATTGATGACTTTAACTTATACAGCGTGTTGCTCTAAAATCCAATGACTTTAATATATATTATCAAAAAAGCCAAGTAATTATGATAGATAAATATTTAAGTTAAAAAATCAGTGGAATTGCAAATAATTTCAAAGACATAGGGACCCAACCAAATGTTTGAATAGTTTCAACAACCTTGTATGAAATCAACTTTATTGCCATAGAAATATTTCCCTTCAGAGTATCAAATACACTCTAGTTCAAATTGATCCATATCAAAAGATTTTTTTATTTATTTTGATATGTCACAGATCGCCATAATAAAGAAAAATAATACTTTTATTAAGCACTAAAAAATTATTAAATAATAAATAAAACAATTAAAATTTAGTAAGAATTGAATAAGTTGAATTATGATCCGCCCATTTATTAACTTATTCCATTTTGACCTGCCAAATTCTATCCAACCGGCTTATTTGACACCTCTAATTGGTTGCACTTACACATTCTAGCTAGTGATCATATTGCTTAAACTTGAGTGAAGATCAAGTGTTGTAATGTGATACCATTGACTAATGGTGGCCAAAGAAATTGATCACACAAAAAAAATATTTAACAACCTTGTAGGGTCAGACATGCAGAATGTTTTGTACATTTAACAACTTACCCTCAAAATTGACAATGTTATAGGATATCATTGCTTTGCATTATCAATTCTTGTGAAAAAAAAGAAAAGAAGAAGAGATACCTGCTTGTCATAGTTATGGACAGAAATTGCAATCTTCTCTTTGTTGGTGCAATTTTCATTCTACTTTATACATCACTTGCTAATATTAGTACTGATGAAGCTGCTCTTCTTGCACTTAAATCACACATTTCTTCTCATTCTAACAATATCTTAGCAAGCAACTGGTCTTCTTCCAGCCCGGTTTGCAGCTGGATTGGAATCACTTGTAGTTCCCGTCACCATCGAGTCACTGCTTTAAACATTTCTAGCATGCAACTTCATGTTCCTCCACACCTTGGAAACCTCTCATTTCTTTCTTCCCTTGACATCAGTAACAACACTTTTCGTGGAGATTTGCCACTAGAGTTGGCTCATTTGCAGAGGTTGAAATTGATTAATGTCAAAAGCAATAACCTCACCGGAGTCTTTCCATCATTTTTAAGTTTGTTACCGAACCTACGCTTTCTGTACCTATCGAGCAACCAATTTTCAGGGAAAATTCCAACTTCCCTTTCCAATCTAACTAAGCTGCAAGTGTTGAGTTTGCAGAATAATTTTCTCGAAAGAGAGATCCCTCGAGAAATCGGTGATCTTCATTACCTGACTATGCTAGACCTGGAATTTAATAAGCTTACTGGCTCTATACCACCATCAATCTTCAACATTACTACAATGCAAAACATTGTTCTTAGTGAAAACAATCTTACTGGTAAGCTTCCAATAACTATGTGTGATCATCTTCCAGACTTGGAAGGACTTTACCTCAGTATAGGGAGTTATTCCACCAAACCTGGAGAAATGCAGAAAGCTTCAAATATTGGTATTGTATGGAAATGACTTTGCTGGAACTGTACCAAGAGAGCTAGCCAACTTAACAAATCTTACAGGATTATATCTTATGGATCTGCATTTGGAAGGTAGTATAAAATTTGCTTCCTTTTCTCTTTTCAGCCAAAATTGTACTGATATATTTCCCCAAAATTGACAGGAGAGATACCGATGGAGCTAGGTAATCTTAAGAAACTTCAGGTATTTGATTTATCACAGAATGAGCTAACTGGCTCTGTCCCTGACAGCATTTTCAACATGTCAGCACTGCAGATAATAGGTTTTTCAATAAACAAGCTTTCAGGTACTCTACCTTCAGATTTAGGTCATGGAATACCCAACCTAGAAGAATTTCTTTGTGCATCAAATAATCTGAGTGGTTTTATCTCTGATTCAATCTCTAATTCATCGAAACTCAGAAAACTTGATCTCTCACAAAACAGTTTCACAGGTCTAATTCCTAAATCACTTGGTAACTTAGAATACCTTGAGTACTCTGGTTTTGAGAGGAATAATTTTATCAGCGATTCATCATTGAGCTTCCTTACATCATTGGCAAACTGTAGGAAACTAAGAGATCTCTGGTTTGGTGGTAATCCATTGGATGGTGTTTTACCTGCATCTGTTGGTAATTTCTCAAACTCCTTGCAAAGTTTTGAAGCACCAGTTTGTAAACTGAAGGGTGTCATTCCGAAAGAAATTGGAAATCTTACTGGAGTGACAAGGATGATTCTGGAAGGAAATGAGTTGACTGGACATATTCCAAATACTGTACATGACATGTTGAGCCTTCAAGAACTTTACTTATTTGGCAACAACATAGAAGGAACCATACCAGTTGTTATCTGTCATTTAAAGAATCTGGGTGAATTAGTCTTGTCAGAAAATCATTTTTCTGGTTCAGTTCCCTCATGCTTAGGGAATGTTACTAGTTTGAGGTACCTTAATCTAGCTTACAACAGGCTGCATTCAGGATTACCTGCAAACTTGGGGAGCCTTCAAGATCTCATAGAATTCAATGTTTCATCTAATTTATTGAGTGGGGAAATTCCCCTAGAGAACGGAAACTTGAAGGCTGCAATGCTCATTGATCTGTCAAATAATTATTTTTCTGGTAAGATTCCTAGTACTCTAGGGGGTCTTGATAAATTGATTAATCTTTCACTATCACATAATAGATTAGAGGGGCCTATTCCAGAATCATTTGGCAAAATGTTGTCCATGGAATACTTGGATTTGTCCTATAACAATCTTAGTGGTGAAATTCCAAAGACATTAGAAGCTCTTGCGTACCTCAAATACATGAATTTCTCATTCAATAAACTCAGTGGAGAAATTCCCATTGGTGGTCCTTTTGCAAATGTCAGTAGTCAATCTTTCTTGTCCAATGATGCACTCTGTGGTGACTATCGGTTTAACATAAAACCATGTCAAACCAAATATACAAAGAAGTCACGAAGAAAACGAGTGCTTATAGGTTTATATACTCTGTTAGGGATTGGATCACTCTTTGTATTGGTAGTTGGATTTGTGGTGTTAAGATTGAGAAACACAAAGAAGAGTGCAAGTCAAAAAGATGTGTCTCTCGTAAAAGGGCATGAAAGAATTTCATATTATGAACTTGAACAGGCAACTCAAGGATTCAACGAAGCCAACTTGCTTGGTAATGGGAGTTTCAGCATGGTTTATAAAGGGATACTTAAAGATGGTATCATTTTTGCAGCAAAGGTATTCAATGTGCAATTGGAGGGTGCATTCAAAAGTTTTGACACGGAATGTGAGATACTCCGGAACCTTCGCCACAGAAATCTGACCAAAGTCATCACCAGCTGCTCCAATCTTGATTTCAAGGCCTTAGTGTTGGAATACATGCCCAACGGGACACTTGATAAATGGTTATACTCTCACAACTTGTTCTTGAACTTATTTCATAGACTGGATATAATGATAGATGTTGCATCTGCAATGGACTATCTCCACAATGGCTATTCAACGCCTGTGGTGCATTGTGACTTGAAGCCAAGCAATGTCTTACTAGATCAAGAAATGGTTGCTCATGTAAGTGATTTTGGCATTGCAAAATTGTTAGGTGCAGGGGAGGCTTTTGTTCAAACAAGGACAATTGCAACCATTGGATATATTGCTCTAGGTATATTAAAACTTTTTAAAGTTCTCATATCATATAAATACTCAAAACAATTCCTTCCCCTAGGTATAAATTCATTTATGATCATTTTCAACCATGATTGCAGAGTATGGACAAGATGGCATAGTATCCACGAGTTGTGATGTTTATAGTTTTGGCATCCTGATGATAGAGACGTTCACACGAACAAGACCAAGTGATGAAATATTTACTGGAAACTTGAGCATACAACGTTGGGTTAGTGATTCCATTCCGGGTGAACTTCACAAGGTGGTGGATTCTAATTTGGTACAGCCAGGAGATGAACAAATCGATGCAAAGATGCAATGTTTGTTATCTATCATGCAATTAGCTTTGAACTGCACTTTAGTGAGACCTGATGCAAGAATTAGCATGAAAGATGCTCTTTCAACACTCAAAAAGATCAGGCTCCAGCTTGTTAGTAGTCGGCACTAGTGGAATCGGACCAACCTGCTCTTGTATGTTATTTTAGTTACTAGTCTGCTCTTTATGTTATTCAGTTACTAGTCTGCTCTTGCATGTTATACAGTTACTAGTCTGCTCTTGTATGTTATTCAGTTACCAGTCTGCTCTTGTATGTTATTCAGTTAGTAGTCTGCTCTTGTATGTTATTCAGTTATCAGTCTGCTCTTGTATGTTATTTAGTTACCAGTCTGCTCTGGTATGTTATTTAGTTACCAATCTACATGACAATACTTCACTTACTCATATTAGCATCGATGAAGCTGCTCTTCTTGAACTGAAATCACACATTTCTTCTATACAAGGCCTAGAAAAGATAAAGACTATTAAACAAAGCCTAAATAGAAGGAAAGAGTACAACAGATTCCTGAGGATTAGGAACTACGAAAATAGAATTCTACAAAAGTAAGGAGTCTTCTCTAATCATCCGTTATTAATTTCTAGCATGCAACTTCATGGTACCATTCCTCCACACCTTGGAAACCTCTCATTTCTTGTTTCCCTCAACATAAGTTACAACGCTTTCCGTGGAGATTTGCCACTAGACTTGGCTCATTTGCAGAGGTTGAAATTGATAAGTATCACATGTAATAACTTCACTGGAGCCATTCCGTCATTCTTAAGTTTGTTACCGAACCTACGCTTTCTGTACCTCTCGAGCAACCAATTTTCAGGGGAAATTCCATCTTCCCTTTCCAATTTGACAAAACTGGAAGTGTTGAGAATGCAAAACAATTTTCTCGAAGGAGAGATCCCTCGGGAAATCGGTGACCTTCGTTACCTGACTATCCTAGACCTGCAAGTTAATAAACTTACTGGCTCTATACCAACATCAATCTTCAACATTACGACATTGCAAAACATTGCTCTTACCGAAAACAATCTTACTGGAAAGCTTCCAATAACTATATGTGACCATCTTTCAAACTTGGAAGGGCTTCACCTCTCAGTAAACTACCTAAGCGGCATTATTCCATCAAACTTAGAGAAGTGAAGAAAGCTTCAAATCTTGTCATTGACTTACAATGAGTTTATTGGAACTGTTCCAAGAGAGCTATCCAATTTAACAGATCTTACAGGATTATATATTGCAGCTCTGCAATTGAAAGGTAGTATGATATTTCCTTACGGGAGATGAAATTTTCTTCCGTTTCTCTCTTCTGCCAAACTGGTACTCATATATTACTGAAAATTGACAGGAGGGATACCAGTGGAGCTAGGTAATTTTAAGAATCTACAACGTCTGGCATTATCCCGGAATGAGCTTACTGGTTTTGTCCCTGCAAGCATTTTCAACATGTCAGCACTGCAGTTCCTAGCATTGTCAGAAAACAAGCTTTCAGGTACTCTACCTTCAGATTTAGGTCGTGGAATGCCCATCCTAGAAGAACTTTATTGTGCACAAAATAATCTAAGTGGTTTTTTCTCGTCTTCAATCTCAAATTCTTCGAAACTTAGAATACTTGATCTCTCAATCAACAGTTTCACAGGTCCAATTCCTGAATCACTTGGTAACTTAAAATACCTTGAGCATCTAAACTTCGCCGGGAATAATTTCTTCAGTGATACAACATTCAGCTCCCTTACATCATTGACAAACTGTAGGAATGTAAGAGTACTCGTGTTTGGTGGTAATCAATTGGATAGTATTTTTCCTACCTCAGTAGGTAATTTCTCCAACTCTTTGAAATTTTTTGAAGCACCAGCTTGTAAACTGAAGGGAGTCATTCCAAAAGAAATTCGTAATCTTACTGGATTGATACATATGAGTCTGCAATAAAATGGGTTGACTGGACATGTTCCAAAGACTATCCAAGGAATGTTGAACCTTCAAGAATTTTACCTACAAAGAAACAAAATAGAAGGAACCATACCAGATGATATCTGCAATTTGAAGAATCTAGGTGCATTATACTTGTCAGGAAATCAATTTTCAGGTTCCGTGCCACCATGCTTAGGAAACGTTACCAGTTTGATGTATCTTTATCTAGGTTACAACATGCTGAATTCAATATTACCTGAAAGCTTGGGAGGCCTTCACGATCTCATAGAATTCAATATTTCATCCAATTTATTAAGTGGGAAAATACCCCTTGAGATTGGAAATTTAAAGGCTGCAACGCTCATTGATCTGTCAAATAATTATTTCTCTGGTAAGATTCCTAGTGCTCTAGGGGGTCTAGATAAATTGGTTGATCTTTCTCTAGCACATAATAGATTAGAGGGGCCTATTCCAGAATCATTTGGCAAAATGTTGTCCTTGGAATACTTGGATTTGTCCTATAACAATCTTAGTGATGAAATTCCAAAGTCACTAGAAGCTCTTGTGTATCTCAAATACATGAATTTCTCATTCAATAAACTCAGTGGAGAAATTCCCATTGGTGGTCCCTTTGCAAATGTCACCAGTCAATCTTTTTTGTCCAATGATGCACTCTGTGGTGACTATCGGTTTAACGTAAAAGCATGTCAAACCAAATCTACAGAGAAGTCAAGAAGAAAAAGAGTGCTTACAGGTTTATATATTCTATTAGGGATTGGATCACTCTTCACGTTGGCTGTTGGATTTGTGGTGTTAAGATTGAGAAACACAAAGAAGAGTGCAAGTCAAAAAGATGTCTCTCTCGTAAAAGGGCATGAAAGAATTTCCTATTATGAACTTGAACATGCAACTGAAGGATTCAACGAAGCCAACTTGCTTGGTAATGGGAGTTTCAGCATGGTCTACAAAGGGATACTTAAGGATGGTACCATTTTTGCAGCAAAAGTATTCAATGTGCAGTTGGAGGGTGCATTCAAAAGCTTTGACACAGAATGTGGGATACTTCGCAACCTTCGCCACAGAAATCTGACCAAAGTCATAACGAGCTGCTCCAACCTTGATTTCAAGGCTTTAGTGTTGGAATACATGCCCAATGGGACACTTGATAAATGGTTATACTCTCACAACTTGTTTTTCGACTTGTTGCAGAGATTAGATATAATGATAGATGTTGCATCTGCAATGAACTATCTCCACAATGACTATTCAAAACCAGTGGCGCATTGTGACTTGAAGCCAAGCAATGTCTTGCTAGATCAAGAAATGGTTGGTCATGTCAGTGATTTTGGCATTGCAAAAATGTTAGGTGAAGGGGAAGCTTTTGTTCAAACAAGGACAATTGCAACTATTGGATATATTGCTCCAGGTATTCGAACTTTTCAAAGTTTTCTCATATCCTTAGAGAACACCCAATTAATTATTTTCCCTAAATATGAACTGGCACTCTTAGTTAGCATATTCAATGATAACTAGGAAGCTTTTTTGACAACTATTTACCATGATTGCAGAGTATGGACAAGATGGAATAGTATCCACGAGCTGCGATGTTTACAGCTTTGGTATCTTGATGATGGAGACTTTTACAAGAATGAGACCAACTGATGAAATATTTACTGGCGACTTGAGCATACAACTTTGGGTTAGTAATTCCTTCCCAAGTGGATTCTTTAAGGTGGTGGATTCTAATTTGATAGAGCCAGGGGATGAACAAATTGATGCAAAGATGCAATGTTTGTTATCAATCATGGAATTAGCTTTGAGCTGCACATTAGTGATACCAGATGCAAGAATTAGCATGGAAGATGCTCTTTTAACGCTTAAAAATATTAGGCTCCAATTTGTCAGTAGTCGCTACTAGGTGGAATATAATTACCTATGTTGATTGTGTTAAGGTTTCAGCTCAGCATAAGTACTTTTATGTACTTCACAAGACAGAAGTTCGTTGAATCAAGAATTGTAAGAAACAACTCATGTTATAAACCATCAAATATGTATAGAATTTTAAGATAGAGATTGTGATTATCAAGTCATATTTTGAACTAACAATTTGTATGCTATAACTATCAAACTCAATAGGTTAAATTAGCTATGAGGTGATCCATTATTTCACAGTTATCTCAACAGGAAGGTCAACCTTTTGCTGATATGAATGTACTTCCAGCTCAACTATAATCATTTGGTGTAGAGACATCAAATTTTCTCTAGAATCACTCAAGTGATAGAACTTCTTTTTATGGAGGAACCATCTGGATCAAACGGAAATTAATGTGAAAGACCGTGAGTTTTGAGCGTTGCAGCAATCAGATTGAATAGCATAGCAGTATTAATCTTAATGTTGTCAGTGGAGCCGTCTGGATCAAATGAAAAACAAAAATATGTAGCCTTTAGCATGACAATCAAACACGTCTGATTGCATTTTCTCAGAACAGAAGTGAATATATAAGCTCTCCAACTCTGTAAATCAAGTGGTGGAGTTAGCAGCAAAAGATAAAGTGTGAAGCTACCAAAGAAGTCCACAACGCACTTCTCGAAGTTCAGGACCAATGGTCATGTGTAGCCGAATGCCATTGAAACCACATCAAACTTGAGCGCAATCATTCCTATCCTGCTTATAAGGACATGTTTGGCTCTATCTTCCCAAGACACAGTGAACTCAATGACTTTTATCCCTGAAACATAACGAAACAACCTTTTTTTTTTCTAATTCTGTGGTACACTAACTTCCACCAATAACCGCTCAACAAAATTCCTAGGCAACTCATAGCAAAGTGCCTTTAGAGATTCTTACCAGCAAGCAACATGTCTTAGTTCAAAATCCACACAAGGCAACTTCTTAACATTAACTGGAAAAAACTTCAGAAATAATATTTCCATTCTCATTTCTCCCCATTGAACCTTCAATAAGAGGAATTTGCAAACTTCCGAGGAATAGTATTCAAGTAGACTATTCTTTCATATAATTTGATTGCAAATGGTGTTCTCAGGCATTTACTGTAAAAGACAAGCAAGGGATTACTACTAGTTATCAAATGGAAATCGATGCCAAATACCTTGGCTAGAAGGACACGAGAACTTGCTATAGGTTGTAGTGAGCAAATTTATGTCAATATCAAACGGAACACTAAGCAAAATACCTGGAAGAATTACATATCGAGATATCGTACTATTTCCATATACACTATTACTCTCAGACATATGATGCTCTCTAATATCAACAAGAACAAGAGAATCGAATTCTACCTTGAGTTCTTCAAGAGTATGGAAAGCAGAGAGGTCTCATTTATCACTGTAAACAAGGCTATATGTTGGAATGATAGCATCTGAACGGACAGAATCAATATGCACAACAGAAGAATGCATAAACCACAAATATCCAGTATCCATGCTCGACTAATGTTATTAAAAGATCGACGCAAATAAAACATGTTAGTAATATGCATCAATAATTCTCGAACACTATTTGTGTGACAAACTAACTTCACAATCTTCCAACCTATCCTTGGATCCCATACAGGAACAACCAGTCCATTTCCAATTAAAACAAGAGTGAACTTTCCCTTAATTCTTATGAATACATGTACTACTCGGACATGATTGCTTTCAGACATTTTATCAAAACAAGTATGAAGCAACTCCTAGCTTCTTTCTCTTCCATTTCTTTTTCATTACTGCATTTCTAGAGATTCGTCTACCAAATTTAATACAATTAAGGTATTTCTTCTTTCCCTAGTTTGCAAATTTAACTCACTAGGGAGCAAGTAAGACAGATGTTTTACATGCTGTTGGTGTATATACATTTTATTATTAAAATAAAATATTATATGTATATATTAGTGGGTATAAAATTGTGGTAGAAGATGACTATTGATTTTGTAACTTATATGACCATTAGTTCTTGTAACTCTCATGGTCATTAGTTTCTTGTAACTCTCATGACCATTAGTTTCTTGTAACTTATGTAACATCTATAACATTTATCTACTCATATTACTACCCCTCATTCTACCCATTGATTATATGGAAGACTTCTTCACCTATAAATAGTGGTGTTTCTTCCTTTGTGAAGCATCTTAAGAAAAATGTTAAGTGTGAAAAGATTGTAGTGGGTAGTAGTGAAAGAAAGAGTTGAGACAAAGAAAATATTCTAAGTCTTCAACTATATTCACTACATAAAAAAGAGTATAAGAGTATTTATATGTTGAAGGAAGGTGTTCTTTTTGTGGAGCTTTGGACTCTTCAACTAATCCAGAGTTGCTTGAGTTGTACGACGTTGTTGGGCTGTTGTATCCTATTTGTAAATGGACTTAAAAAAAAAGAAAACTAAAGCGTGTCTTTCTCTTTTCTTATTATGCATTACATCGAATAGTTTTAAATATTCCTCTATTTTTCTTACAAAATTATGTTCCTCTGTTTTTTTAAAAATATTTGGAGGGCACAACTTTGGTTATCTACCAAAATCTAGTTGTAATCAGGGGCGGACCCACATAGAGCCCGCCGAGTGCTCGAGCTTCCATTAATCTTGTATCGGATTATATATATTTATGTAGAAATTAAGAAGCATTGGTATAACATTAACATAGAGCACCCAATAAACAAGTGGACAGATTGGTCCAATGGCTCATGGTGGATGCTTAAGGTTGTTTTGGTGTTGCTGAGCCTGAATTTGAATCTAACTCTCAACATGTTTTTTTATATATTTTTTGAACTCCTTTAGTGAAAATTTTCTCCGCCACTATTAAGCTAAGAGAGCACCCACAACTTTCAAATTCTAGATCTACCACTATTATTATATTTTTTTAATACTCATGTAAACGAAATGTCATAATATAAAATCATAATATTAGAGCTTTTTCTCTTTTATAAATAAAAAGTAAAGCTAACGTTCAATTGTACATTCAAATAAAAGACATTTGAACAATTTCATAAACATATATGGTTTTATCTTACTATACTAGAGATCACATTTAAGATGGAATAAAATGAATGAGTTTCATGTTGATAAAAGTTAGGCTTTAGATTAGTGAGAACTCATATAGTCAAACTTAATATGTGGTGTAGTTATTATTTCTTTAGCAACCTAACAAGCTGAAAAGATTTTCATTTTTATCAACTTTATTCTTACCATTTTTAAATTTTCATTCTATCACATATAAAATCTCTCTCTCTCTCTCTCTCTCTCTCTCTCTCTCTCTCTCTCTCTCTCTCTATATATATATATATATATATATATATTTCTTCTCAAGTAATTTTGAGTTTTTTTGTGAAAAATATTTTTCATTCATTCTATCACATATAAAATCTCTCTCTCTATATTTTTAGGCATAATACATAAACATGACCCTTAACTTGGCGTCAACTGGCAACTATGACCTTTAACTTTGGGTGTGCACAAGTAGGCACTTTAACTTGCATAAAATTGAACAAATAGACACATTCGTCTTACATGGCACCTACATGGCAATTTTGTGTCCTACGTGGCATCCTACGTGTATTATGCCATGTAGGACACGTGTGTCTACTTGTTCAATTCTATACAAGTTAAAGTGCCTACTATCAGAATTAGCTCAATTTTACCTTCCGTTTACTTTTGGGATAAAAAAATACCCTTGTCTTCTAATTTTTGGTGCATTTAATGGAATCATTTTCGTTTGGTGGGTTTAATAGACTAACTAAAAATTCTAAAACCAAAAAACACTCCACAGACTAATGTTTGGCACTTCCTAAATGTTGACTGAATTGAATTTGATATGATTAAATACATCTTCTAACATCATTCCTTTGCATTATCTATTCTTGGCTTAATTATGGGAAGAAGTTTCATTCTTTTCTTTTTCATTCTACTACATGACAATACTTTACTTGCTACTCTTCCTAATATTAGCACTGATGAAGCTGCTCTTCTTGTGCTTAAATCACACATTTCTTCTCATTCTAACAACATCTTAGCAAGAAACTGGTCTTCTTCCAGCCCGGTTTGCAGCTGGATTGGAATCACTTGCAGCTCCCGCCACAATCGAGTCACTGCTTTAAACATTTCTAGCATGCAACTTTATGGTACCATTCCTCCCCACCTTGGAAATCTCTCATTTATTTCATCACTTGACATCAGTAACAACACTTTCCATGGAGATTTGCCAGTAGAGTTGTAAACTGAAGGGTGTCATTCCAAAACAAATTAGTAATCTTACTGGAGTTACAAGGATGAGTCTGGTTAACAATGAGTTGACAGGTCATATTCCAAAAACTGTGCAAGGCATGCTGAACCTTCAAGAATTTTACCTACAAAGCAACAAGTTAGAAGGAACCATACCCGATATTATCTGCCGTTTAAGGAATCTCGGTGCATTAGAATTGTCAGAAAATCAATTTTCTGGTTCCGTGCCACCATGCTTAGGGAATCTTACTAGTTTGAGGACACTCTATCTAGATTACAACAAGCTGGATTCTAGATTACCTGCAACCTTGGGGGGCCTTCAAAACATCATAGAATTCAATGTTTCATCCAATTTATTGAGTGGGGAAATTCCGCTTGAGAGCGGAAACTTGAAGACTGCAACACTCATTGATCTGTCAAATCTGGTAAGATTCCTAGTACTCTTGGGGGTCTAGATGAATTGATTAATCTTTCTCTAGCACATAATAGATTAGAGGGGCCAATTCCAGATTCATTTGGCAAAATAATGTCCTTGGAATACTTGGATTTGTCCAATAACAATCTTAGTGGTGAAATTCCAAAGTCATTAAAAGCCCTTGTGTATCTCAAATACATGAATTTCTCATTCAATAAACTCAGTGGAGAAATTCCCATTGGTGGTCCTTTTGCAAATGTCACTAGTCAATCTTTCTTGTCCAATGATGCACTCTGTGGTGACTATCGATTTAACGTAAAACCATGTCAAACCAAATCTACAAAGAAGTCACAAAGAAAACGAGTGCTTATAGGTTTATATACTCTGTTAGGGATTGGATCACTCTTTTTATTGGTCGTTGGATATGTGGTATTAAGATTGAGAAAGACATAGAAGAATGCACTCTGTGGATATGTGGTATTTATTGGCACTGAACGACTACTGTTAGTTTAGTTTAGTTAGGATACTGCATTAATTAGTTCAGCAGTCATTGTTTATTTATATTACGTTATTAGTGTTTGTTTAGGAGTCTTCTTATTCTCTCTGTCATTCTATTTAATACTCTTTTATGTTCATTAATAAAGTATCTTCTTTCAGCACTTACTCAGTGTTTATATGGTATCAGGGCTCAATAAGCTTTAACAAGAACAATCAACTTTTTTTTTCTTCTTCTGTGCGTCTCTCACGCAGATCAGAAAGATCAGCCACAATGACCAATCAAAACGGCAACAACAATCCCAGAGTTGTTAATGCTGACAACACAACGGGTACCAACATCATTATTCAATTCAATCCTGCATCCCAATTATCTATCAAACTCAGTGGTGGCCACAACTTCGCTACATGGAAAGCCCAATTCTCCATGCTTATGTATGGCTACAACCTCTTTGGCCATCTCGATGGGACCACTCCGGCTCCCACTCGCACGATCACCATTGGCACAAACATATCTTCCAATCCTGCTTTCTTAACTTGCTTTCTTAACTTGGTTCCGTCAGGACCAGCTCATCCAGAATGCCCTCATGGCTTCTGTTGAACCCACTATTGCTTCCACTGTTGCTGCCGCCAACTCGTCTAAATCAGCTTGGGATGCTCTGCATACCACTTACGCAAACAGATCCCAAACCGGAGTCTTTAGTTTGCGTGATCAACTTGCCCGTGTCACTAAGGACTCTCGCTCCATCATCGAATATCTTCACACCATTCGGTCTCTTTCGGATGAGTTAGCCACTGCTGGTTCTCCTATATCCAACCCTGAACTCATTGTCAAAATACTTAGTGGTCTAGGTCTTGAGTTTCAAGAAATCTCTGTTGCCATACGTGCACATGATAGGGCTGTCTCCTATGAGGAACTGTTTGAAAAGCTGCTGGACCATGAACTCTTTCTTCGTCACAAGGATGCTAAGAAACTGCCCAGCCCCATAACTGCTGCTGTCGCTAAAACCAACATTAATAATCGCAACACTCGCAGGCAGAACAACAATTCTCAACAATGGCGCCAGAATTCACATCCAAACACTCCACCACAGTGGCAGTCCAACTCAAATCCTAACTCTGTTATTCGATGTCAACTATGTAATAGGGTAGGCCACACCACTAATGTCTGCCGCTCAAAGTATCACAATCACTTTGAAGCCAAAGTCAACTATGCTGCTGGATTTACTGCCGCCACCAACCTTTGGATAGTCGACTCAGGCGCGACCCATCATATCACAACGGAACCACACAACCTACAACCATACCACGGTAACGAGGATGTCTCTATGGGTGATGGTAACAAAATTTCCATCTCTCACACTGGTTCTACTCAATTAAATGCATCAAATAATGTTTTTCAGCTATCGCATACTCTGTGTGCCCCGTCCATTAAACGCAAGCTTCTCTCTGTTTCTAAATTTTGTCAAGATAATTTGAAGTCCATTGAATATTTTCCTTTTCACTTTGTTGTTAAGGATCTGAAAACGTGGAAACCGCTGATGCACGTTCGGACCAACAATGGACTGTATGAGTGGCCTGTCTCACATCCCCAAGCTCACATGACTGCCACATCCACTCCTCTCACTACTTGGCATCAACGTCTGGGTTATCCTCACTCTAGGGTTCTTAGGTTTATTTTAAATAAATTCTCGCTACCGTTTCATGAACAAGACAAACTCTTTTATTGTAATTCTTGCTTATCTAATAAAGCTCAGCGGCATCCTTTTACCCAATTATCTTTGTGTAGCTCTAAACCGCTTCAAATTATTTTTAGTGATTTATGGGGGCCATCACCCGTTTTATCTCTCGACAAAAAGTTGTACTATTGTATTTTTGTTGATCAATATACAAAATACACTTGGCTCTACACATTAAAAAATAAAAGTGAAGTCAAAGAGATCTTTCAAAAATTTCATCCTATGATGGAAAAACATTTTGACACCAAAGTTTTATCACTTTATACTGATGGCGGAGGAGAGTATAAAAGTCTTGACCCCTATCTCTCACTTCACGGTATTGAACACCTCACCTTATACACCTCAACGAGTTGCACTTGCAGAACAATGACATCGCCATATTGTCGAAACTGCTAGAACACTCTTACTTGATGCATCCCTTCCACCCCAATTTTGGTCTTTCGCGTGTCATCATACTGTCTACCTTATCAACCGTCTGCCCACCTCTCAACTGGATAATCATTCTCCATTCCAACTATTACTTGAAAAATCACCTGATTATAGCTCCTTACTGATTTTTGGTTGTTTATGCTATCCATGGCTTAAACCATATTCCAAAAATAAACTTGAACCGAAATCCACCCTGTGTGTCTATCTCAAATTTTCCCTATCTCATCATTGTCACCAATGCTTTGACCCAATTTCTGCGAAGGTATATTTATCCCGAGATGTGCGATTTATTGAGAATGTTTTTCCCTTTAAAACATTATTCTCCAATATTGCCATTAAATCATCTCATCTCGAATGGGAAAATACCACAATCTTAAATCCTTCAAACCCCACACCCACACTTCATGTAGTTACTGGTCTACCCCCTCCCTTAGAAATAGACGCACACTCACCTATAAACTACCGATCAATGCCTTCTTCTTAACCAACAGAGTTACAGGCCAACTCAAGATCACATTCCTACTCCGAAAGTGAATCAGCGGCGGAAGCAACTTCACCTCCTACAATGTCTTCGTCTCCAGGTAAATTTCTATCTCCCTCAACTTCTACAATTCCCACTCTCCAGGAAATTTCTTCTCCCTGTACTGCCCAACGTATTACACCACCACACCTCCCTACAAGTTCACCAACCCACATAACTCCGAACACACATAGCAACCCGCGTCCACTCCTTGTTTATCAACGCAGGAACATCATTCCACCAACACCCATGGCCCCTCGACCAGCCTGCCCTGTCTCCAAGACAGAGCTCGCTCCTTCACCGCCTCATTGTCCGTCTCCCTCTACCCTGCTGTCACTCGATCCCAAAACAACATCACTAAACCCAAACAAATTTTTGATTACCTGGCCAATTTGAACCCCATCATCACACCTATTACTTCCAAACAAGCTCAAAAACATCCCGAGTGGCGAGATGCAATGAAACAGGCACTTGATGCTTTAGTTAAAAACCAGACATGGGAACTTGTTCCTCCTGACCTAACTAAAAATATTGTCTCTTGCAAGTGGCTTTTCAGGATAAAAAGGAAAGCAGATGGGTCTATTGATAGATACAAAGCACGGCTGGTTGCAAAAGGTTTCACTCAGAGGTCGGGCATTGACTTCCACGCGACCTTCAGCCCGGTTGTCAAGCCTACCACGGTCCGGATTATCCTCTCTGTGGCACTTCACCATAATTGGCATCTCCGTCAGCTTGATGTTAACAATGCGTTCCTCTAGGGGAACCTAGAAGAGGAGGTGTACATGGCACAACCTCCCGGGTTCGTTAATGATGACAAACCAACTCGCATATGTCAGCTGCGCAAGGCAATCTATGGATTGAAACAATCCCCTCGGGCGTGGTACAATGCCCTCACGAGTTACCTTTCATCCATAGGCTTTGTTAAGACGAAACCAGATGCCTCGCTACTCGTCAGACAAGGTCTAGATGACACAATGTTCATCCTTGTCTATGTCGATGACATTATTGTCACTGGCAGCAACACTTTGAGTGTCGATCAGGTTATCGCTTCACTTGCTTCTCAATTTTCTATTAAAGATTTGGGAAATCTTCACTACTTTCTTGGTGTTGAAGTTATACGCGGCTCTGACGGCTTAATTCTCACCCAATCAAACTATGTGAACGAGTCTGAATGATGAGCTAATGACCGATTGCAAAAGTGTCCACACACTAATGAGTGCATCTGAGCTACTCACATTGTCTGATGGCACTCACATCACTGATGCAACACGCTATCATCGGGTCTTAGGCCGGCTTTAATACCTGTCTTTCACTAGACCAGACATTGCCTATGCGGTGAATAAGTTATCCCAATTTATGAAAGCACCATCAGAACTTCATTGGAAAGCTGTGAAGTGTGTTCTCCGTTACTTGTGTGGAACTATCCAGCTGGGCCTACGTGTAACCTCCATTGAGGACTTCAATCTGCATGTATACTCTGATGCAGATTGGGGTGGGGATATCTCTGATAGAGTTTCCACATCTGGGTACATCCTGTTCCTTGGTACCAATCCGATTAGCTGGTCCTTGAAGAAGTAGAATACTGTCTCTCGCTCCTCCACTGAATCTGAGTATAGGGCAGTGGCTAATGCCCTTTCTGAAACCCTGTGGGTTACCAATCTTCTCACCGAGCTGCGCTTTCCAGTGCATCAGTTACCTACCATCTACTGTGACAATCTTGGAGCCACATTTCTGAGCAAAAATCTCGTCCTTCATAGCCGTGTGAAGCATGCTGCAGTTGATTTTCACTTTGTTCACCACAAGAAGGAAAAAAGTGAAATATACCATGCTTGAGCTCGGTTCTACTATAACAAAGATCGATTGAATTCAGACAAATTTACAACATTCTTTCAATGTGAGGCAAAAAATAACAAGTTATTAGGTTGTCAATTTCATACTGATGCAACTTCGAAAATTTTCTGACGGGGATACTGTGAGCTGAGATGTGGTAAGCAAAAAAAATCCATCCTGACAACTAAATTAATAAACTTTAGAAATGAATAAGTGCATTCAAATTGAAATAGAGACAACATAACTTAAAATAAGCTCTCTCCCCTCCCCTCCTCCCCCTCCCCCTCCCCCATGAGAGCAGGGCACTTTCCGTAAGCTGCTCACTTCTGAGATACAGCAACTGATTATTTTCATCAAATGCTTTTATTTCTTTTAATTGACTATGCCAAGGTGTTGTTCCATGAGTAGTAGAATGACTTGAATTCTTCATATACATCAAACGGTCACTAAAACTTGTAAACATTTTTAGTGTTGGTAATAGGGTGAGTCTCCTAGGCCTACAACTCCATAACAAAGCATCCACAAACGAAGAGCACTCTGTAAACTGAAATAGAACGTTGATTTCTAAAACATCCACCTGGGTGGTAGCAGCAAATCTGTGGTGTTGTTGCAGATCTTCCATTTTAATCTCAGTGCATTCTTCAAAACGAATGGAAACTTGAGACCAAGAGGTCGACTTTGATAGAAAGTTCCTCAACTTACAAAACCAGTCAGCTTTTATATTGTCTAAGCTGTAAAGAGAGATTTTTGAGTGCTCCAGCTGCCCGTCTTGACTCTCTTGCAATTTTAAATTCAGGAATTTGCTTCCCTATGTACTCAAATGACACCAAATATGGAGCATCAATCTCCCATATGCCCTCTGTATCCCGAATCTTCAAGACCTTGAGGTAAACTGACTGATCTTTTGATGATACAACATTTCCAAGCCAGAACATTCCTCAAAGATGAAAGTGTCAATCAAAGGACAACTATTGAGTAGAGTCTCAAGTATGTTTTTGTTTAATCATACATGACAGAGAGTAAGCTTTCTCAAAGAATTTTGATTCACAACACCACTAGCTAACGAAAGATTACAAAACGCGAGAACCAATTTTCTTAAAGATTTTGCTGTCAAGATTGTTAAAATAGGCGCAGGGTATGATATATAGTCAAGGACAAGATGTTTTACACCATTTTGAAGTGCAATGTCAAGACAGTTATCAATAGGAATAGGAGGGAAAAGTTTGTAAGTATCATAAAAGATGCTCTCTGATAATTCAAACTTTTTATAGGGACTTTTCCGTCCCTATATCTCTCCATGATTGTGCCAACTATCTTTATATTGCATTTGCCACTATGAAGACAGAATTCCAAGTCGGAAAGAGTCGACCACGCTTGCAGCCATGTTTTGGAGAGAATGCTCATCTTGGATGCTTCTTTATAACTAAGAAAAGAGAGTATTTATTTTTGAATTAGACATTCCGGCAATATGTCAGCCATGGTATGATGGTTGTGAAGGATCACAGTTCAGATCAGTGAAGGGAAATTTATAGATTTATACGGCACCTATTTTAGGTTTCCCTAAAAGCCAAAAAAATAATCCTATTTGTAAACGGGCTTCAAAAAAGAAACCTATTTTAGGCCAAAAAAAATATATTATATGGAAAAATTACTTGACTACACATCCCTTTTTATCATATTTTCTTATTTTTCCTACCGTTTCAAAAAATATCAAAAATTCCTTCTTTTGCTCCCATCATCCCCTTTTCTGGATACATCAATTTGAAATCTCATATCCAAGATTTTCCTTCCTTTTTTTACTAAAGGTGTTTGGTTGTAGATGTTTTCCATATATCAAGGGTAGCAACAAGTTCAGTCCAAAGACTTACCCTTGTGTGTTCACAGGGTACAACAGCTTACACAAAGGATATAGATGTTATTATCCCTCTACAAGGAGGGTGTATGTATCTAGACTTGTTGTGTTTGATGAAAACACATTACCCTATGTGTCTCCAAGTCAATCTCAGACTAACATTGATGTCTCACCTCATCTTGCTCCTTTTGTTGAATTTTTCTCTAAACTGCAGGCATATGATAATCACAATTTAGGGGAAGTATAGGTTGAAGTACAGGCTGATAGTATGCGAGTTCTTGGTGAAAATGCTACTACAACAACTCCTATACTCCTTGATGATGAGAGTGATGTTGACTCTCAGGTGCAGTATCAAATGATGATTATGAGGAATAGGTTGAAAGTGATGATCCATGCAATAGTATTGAGATTCCATTTGCAGATTTTGGATCCGTTAGTGGCAGTGAGGAACATATTGCGCTTACAGGTCCAGTCAATGCACATCATCAACCTAAAGATATTACTTTAGTTGATGTACCAGTTGATCATCAACCTGACGATACTACTTTAGTTGATGTACCAGTTGAGGTACTTCCTGCACCACAAAGGCATCATATGATCACCAAACACAAGGCAAAGAAACATCATCTATCACTTGTTTCTCACAACTGCAAAGAGATTTTGAGGGAACCAAATACTACTAAGGAAGCACTAAGGTCACCTCATTGGCTTGCAGCAATGCGGGAGGAAATCAATGCCTTACATGCTAACAAAACATGGACATTGGTGCCCAAATTTCCTGATATAAACTTAGTTGGTTCAAAATAGGTGTTCAAGACAAAATTAAAGGCTGATGGAATAGTAGATAGATACAAGGTCAGACTTGTGGCCAGGGGATTCTCGCAGCTAGAAGGGATAGACTTTGAAGAAACATTTAGCCCTGTGGTTAAAGCCACAACAATTAGGGTGGTTCTATCCATTGCTATCAGCTCAAAGTGGGAAGTTAGACAACTAGATGTCAAAAATGCTTTTCTCCATGGTTTCCAACAAGAGAAGGTGTACATGAGTCAACCTCCTGGATTTATTGATCCCAGGTATCCTCAGCACGTGTCTACTTAAAAAGGCACTGTATGGTCTTAAACAAGCACCAAGAGCTTGGTTTGATAAGTTTAGCATGCATCTATTACACCTTGGTTTCATTTGTAGTAAGGTTGATCCTTCCTATTTTACTTTGCATACTCACAAAGGCACAATATCTCTCTTATTATACGTGGATGATATTATTGTCACAAGAAGTAATCCATCACATGTCTCGGAGTTGGTTCTACAACTTGTGAAAGAGTTTGCTACGAAAGATCTTGGCCCTTTACATTTCTTTCTAGGAGTAGAGGTTAAGTATTTTGAAGGGGAAATTCACTTAAGTCAGAGTAAGTATGCTGTTGAGCTGCTAGACAAAACAGAAATGACCTTGGCAAAGGTTGTAGCCACTCATTTGTATCAAAAGCATAGTTTACATGAAGCTGTGGGAAGTCTTGTAGATGCCTCCTTATACAGAATGATAGTAGGGAGTCTTCAGTACTTGACCCTCACAAGACCTGATATCACTCATGCTGTGAATTTAGCAAGCCAGTTTATGAAGAGTCCAAACATTCAACATCTTCAAGGGGTGAAAAGGATTCTCACGTACATCAAAGGTACTCTACACTTTAGACTCAGAATTATTTCACAATCATCATGTAGGTTGTATGGATACTCAGATGCTTATTGGGGAGGTTGTACCACCACTAGGAGATCAACTACAGGCTATAGAATCTACCGAAGTACAAATTGTATTTCTTGGACTTCCCAGAAACAGACCACAGTAGCCCGATCGAGTGATGAAGCTGAGTATAGAGCACTAGCCTCCACTGCAGCAGAGATGACATGGATCGTGTATCTACTTCATGATCTTCGGGTGTTCTTTCGATCTGTTCCTACATTAATATTGTCATAACTTGAGTGCCTTGTACATGACAGTTAATCCAGTTATGCATGCTAGAACCAAACATGTTGAAATGGACTATCATTTTGCTCGTGAGAAGGTGGCCAGAGGACAACTTCTTACTCAGTTTGTGAGGTCTAAGGATCAGCTAGCTTACATTCATACCAAAGCATTGACAAAACAAGTCTTTGCTGGATTTCGTAGCAAGCTAGGAGTTACAATTCCTCCACTTACTAGCTTGAGAGGAAGTGTTGAAGATGAAGGAAGGTCTGATGATTGGAACATGTCAAAGGAACAGGTCCAATGACTAACGAGGGGTTTACTGCTGTAGAGTTAGAGTTACACTAGAACTAGACTACTAAATCCTAAATTATGTACGACTAAGCCGATATATCGTGTATGGGACTAAAGTCGTCTAGGATAAGGTATTTTAGTTATAGTAGTAATACTACTCATGTAAATAATATATTTGTATTGTAGTAGGACTCCTAGTATAGCTAGTATAGGACTCTTCTCCTATATAAGGAGCATGTAACTCAACAGTTTAATTATCAATACAAACCTTGATTTCTCTAATTCCTTACGTGAGATTTCTACACATTGCATGTGTATCTCTGACAATTGATACATACTTTTAAAATGTAAATATTATTAAAATATGTGTGTGAGATTCAAAATTTAATTGAAAGAGAGAAAAACTTAAAATTGATAATAGGTGATATATATATATATCTCATAGTTGAACTTGAAATAATTGGGTAGGACAACAATTATATTTTAAAAATAATTGTTGAAGTTACAATTTGGTTGTGACTCTTTTTGCATAATATGTACGTTCAGTATAACAACAAATAAAAATCTCAACGAAGGTATAGTAACATTATATTGGTTTTGTAATGTTATTTATTTAGCATAAATAAAATTATTTGGCATAGCCTTCAGATGGAAGTATATGTATTGTGACAGTAAATTTATCATAGTCTCATTCAAAATAAAATGAATTCTTATTATCTATAGTTATCCATGTGCTTTTTGACACAATTAGTGTAGCATGAAAAACAAACTCTATCTTCTAATAACAACATAATAGCATTCTTACCCACAAACGTATAAAGATGAGGATAATAATTAAAAATATACTATATTTAGATTCATGTGCCGATAAGAAGTGCCCAAAACATCATTTCAAGTATAGAAATAAGATGCAAGACAATAATCTGTATTGTTTTAACTACCATATAATGAAAGTGATTTATTCACTTTAATGAGTGTTTTTATTCTATTACAAAGGAATAAAGAAAAAGCAAAACCAAAAAGTCTAGTAACTATTCCTGCAGAATTCATACCATCTACAATGAATTATATTTCAAATTACACTACAAGAAAATATAGGTATTAGAAAAATATACTCTATAATATATAAGAAAAAATGCATGAAATAGAGAATATAAGTTTTTTTTTTATGTCCATGTACATAGTATATATATAACTAAAAGAATATAAGTGCCTTCATAAATTTATTAAAATGTATATTAAAGCTTTTCACAAAAATATTATTGGTATAGGAATTGACTAAAGGGTGAAATGATCAATCATATTTTGATGTATTGTTTCGTAATTTAAATTTAAACTGAAGAAAAAAATTATAAAGAGAATGAAAAGATTAATGGTGAAGGAAGAATTAAATATTATAATAAAATACAGAAAGTTTGAAAGCCAAAAGTTTTGAATATATCAAAATGATATCATTTGTCTATTATTAAAATGACATTAATTAAGCAGGAGACTGTTGGACTTCTTTTGCCACAGTTAGTGGACATGCATTAGGAGAAAATTGGGCAAAGAAAGAGAAAAAAGATAAATTCAATTAATGAAGAATGACCATCAAGATATAATTAGATGAATTTGGTTTACCCAATTTTAATATGGTATGATAATGATATATGATATATGATATGATGATATATATGATAATATTTATTATAATTTATATGTATTTTTATTTTTATTCATAAATATATAAATATATAACTATATATATATATATATATATATAATAATTTATATGTATATGTATTTTAATTCACAAATATATAACAATGGTATTAAATAGAATATGGTAATATTTATTATAATTGATGTGTATTTACATTTTTGTCCATAATTATTATGACTTTATAAGGACATTTTCGTAATTCAACTTTTAACTTGGAGGCTTTCCACTTTTAATAATATATGATATGATATATCACGAGATAATACATTCAATTAAGATCCTAAACATCATGTTGTCATATATTTTTCAATTAGTAAATGTTAAATAACTCACATTTCAAAAATTGTATTAATTTGTATTGAATTTATTTAGCAACAAACAACTCTCTCTAAATAATAAAATTTGTAAGTCAGAGGATGAAGATGCTAATGAAGAGGTAACACTTCTTGACCTTAAAAGCAATTTAGATACTTATTCTATCAAAAGGTTAAGGAAACTTGCTTCTGTGCTGATTGATTCGGTTGATGAACTAACTGCTGAAAAGAATGCTCTAAATGAGACTCTAGACTCTTTCCAAGATGAAAAACTTGCGTTAATGTCACAAATGACTGCTCTAGAAGCTGAAAATCTAGAACTGAAGGAAAAGATAAAAAGGGTGATTACAACGGGTTCTAAAGGAAAGAATGAAGACAGCAGCTTGCAACTTGAGCTTGAAAATAAGTTGCACACTGCTGAAATGAAGATGCATTTGGCTCAAGAAAGAAATGATGTGTTGGAGAGGGACTTGGTTCGTGTAAAAGAGGAATTGAACAAATCCCTCAAATGGACTACTTCCTCTAAAATGCTTAAAAATTTAACTAGCCAGGGAATCGACAGTAGAAGAGGGCTGGGTTATGAGAAGATAGATCCCCCATACAATCCTCACAGCAAATATGTTTCTGTTGCTGATAATTTACTATGTGTGCATTGTGGTCGAAATGGACATCTTAAGAAAGATTGTCTTGTCTAGAAAAAACATAAAGAAAGTTGTTCAAACTATTCCAAACAGAGGATCAGGCAGAAGAAGGGACCTGGTCGAGCTTCTAGTCCTAAGTTGAAGAAAATCAGTCTACCTTGCTGGACAAAATTTTTTCTTGTCACTCCTTTATCTGTTTACTGGGAACTCCGTCTCAAGTGGGTTCCCAAGGTTAACAAGTAATATGGTATGCAGGTGAGAGGAAGTAGCAGCAGTCAGTGCTGGTTCATGAATAGCGGATGCTCAAAGCACGTGACTGGGAAAACTAAAAAACTTCCTCTCTCTTAAGGCACTTCAAGGTGGAGGTGTCTTATTTGGTAATGGCAATAAAGGGTGTATTCTTGATGTAGGCAGGATTGGAAAGTCTATGGAACACTCCATTGAATATGTGTACTATCTCAATGGTTGAAGTACAATCTTCTGAGTGTTTCACAGATTTGCGATGAAGGTAATGGAGCTACGTTCTTTATCAGATAAATGTGTGGTCACAAACTTGATATCTCGAGTGGTGATCTTGACAGAAAAGAGATGCAAGAACCTGTATATTGCTGATCTGAAAACTGCTTGTAGTAATAGTCTCACTTGCCTTATTGTTCAAGGTGAGAATACTGATCCATGATACAGGATACTTGGCCATGTGGGTTCTTCTCTACCGAACAAACTTGTGTCAAGGGACCTAGTCCGTAGTCTGCAAAAGATAAGATATGCGATGACAAAGTTTGGGATACTCATGTTAAGGGAAGCAAACCAGCTTATCATCTAAGCAGAAGAAGTAAGTGAGCATCATCAGATCTCTTGAGCTGCATCATCAGAAACCAAAAGACACGTTATTTTCTTGAACAAGAAATCCACGCTCTTTTCTTCCTTTTCCCCTAGAAATAGGATTCTGAGTTCTAGTTAAATATAGGCTTGGTAGGGACCATATAATTAATTATTGAGGCTTCCTATTGTGGAAATAATTCCAAATAATTAATTTGAATTATTCTTACCATAATAAATTACAAATTATTCCACTAGAAATTCGTAATTATACTCCTCCAATTATATTTCGAAATTCCCCATTAAACACTTATGTAATTCCCATGTTAAGATTACAAATACTAATCAGTAAATTATATTACTGACGAATTTAATTTAATGATTAATTTCCTTTAGAGCACGACTTAACTTATTTCATGTGTCGGATTCATAAATCCACTAGCAAGTTTGACACGATGAAAACTTATAAGCTTCTCAAAAAGGCATATCATCAATCTCTATATCGAGACATGGATTCCATCAACTGATTAATTATTTCACCAATATATATTATTATCATTTAATCTACCAGACATATTGACACATTTAAGAATTTCACCTTTTAATAAATCAAAACGATAATTAATATGTATAGATCATAATAATTATATCAGGATTAAAAATATAAACACATTTAACAGATTGGAGAATATGCTTTTATCAGTCAATCTAAAACAACTATCTCTACTCGATCCCGTTCAATACATACAAAATACACTAGCACAAAAAGTTGGAATTATATTGTTCCCATAATCTAGATAAATTATATATGATCTTGTGCTACAATCGTACCGATGACATGTCCAATTTTCATCTTAGATTGTGAACAGAAAACTTATACTTAAAAGAACCGATGATTTAATCCTGTGTGTATAAGCTAAAACTCTATACACTAAATCGTCTACTATATAAGTAAATAGACACATAAACGAGTATATGATCTATAAAAACTTTTATTAAAACTGAATAAATAATTAATAATCTTTCTTTTTCCTAATACTTAGACTCATTTGAACTAGAAAAAAATTAGTTGAAACTAAAAATTCTAAACCAAAAAACACTCCAGAGACTGACTTGTATTTGATATGATTAAATACATCTTCTAACATCATTCCTTTGCATTATCTATTCTTGGCTTAATTATGGGCAGAAGTTTCATTCTTGTCTTTTTCATTCTACTACATGACAATACTTTACTTGTTACTCTTCCTAATATTAGCACTGATGAAGCTGCTCTTCTTGTGCTTAAATCACACATTTCTTCTCATTCTAACAATATCTTAGCAAGAAACTGGTCTTCTTCCGTCCCGGTTTGCAGCTGGATTGGAATCACTTGCAGCTCCCGTCACCATCAAGTCACTGCTTTAGACATTTCTAGCATGCAACTTTATGGTTCCATTCCTCCACACCTTGGAAATCTCTCATTTATTTCATCGCTTGACATCAGAAACAACACTTTCCATGGAGATTTGCCACAATAGTTGGCTCATTTTCAGAGGTTGAAATTGATTGATGTCACAAACAATAATTTCACTGGAGCCATTCCATCATTTTTAAGTTTGTTACCAAACCTGCGCTCTGTGTACCTTTCGATCAACAAATTTTCGGGAGAAATTCCATCTTCCCTTTCCAATCTAACAAAATTGAAAGAGTTGAGAATAAATAGAAATTTTCTTCAAGGAGAGATCCCTCGGGAACTCGGTGATCTTTGTTACTTGACTTTCCTGGACCTGCAATATAATCAACTTACTGGCTCTATACCATCATCAATATTTAACTAACTACTATGCAAGTGATTGCTCTTACGGTTAACAATCTTATTGGAAAGCTTCCAATAACTATATGTGACCATCTTTCATACTTGGAAGGACTTTACCTCCAAAGGAACTCCCTAGCTGGAGTTATTCCACCAAACCTGGAGAAATGCAGAAAGCTTCAAGTATTGGTATTGTCTAATAATGAGTTTGCTGGAACTGTACCAAGAGAGCTAGGCAACTTAACAGCTCCTACAGGATTATATATTATGGATCTGCAATTGGATGGTAGTATAAAATTTTCTTCCTTTTCTATTTTCCGCCAAACTTGTACTGATATATTTCCCCAAAATTGACAGGAGAGATACCAATGGAGCTAGGTTATCTTAAGAAACTTCACGCATTGGTATTATCACTGAATGAGCTTACTGGCTCTATCCCTGACATCATTTTCAACATGTCAGCACTGCAGATTATAGATTTTGGACAAAACAAGCTTTCAGGTACTCTACCTTCAGATTTAGGTCGTGGAATGCCCAACCTAGAAAAACTCTTTTGTGGAGGAAATAATCTGAGTGGTTTTATCTCTGATTCAATCACAAATTCTTCAAGACTCACAATGTGTGACCTCTCCAGCAACAGTTTCACAGGTCTTATTCCTAAATCACTTGGTAACTTAGAATACCTTGAGATTCTTAACTTGCAGGGGAATAATTTTGTCAGCGATTCAACATTGAGCTTCCTTGCATCATTGACAAACTGTAGGAGTCTAAGAGTACTCACGTTTGGTGGTAATCCGTTGGATGGTGTTTTGCCTCCATCTGTTGGTAATTTCTCAAACTCCTTGCAAATTTTTGTAGCTGATAGTTGTAAACTGAAGGGTGTCATTCCAAAACAAATTAGTAATCTTACTGGAGTTACAAGGATGACTCTGGATAACAATGAGTTGACAGGTCATATTCAAAAAACTGTGCAAGGCATGCTGAACCTTCAAGAATTTTACCTACAAAGCAGCAAGTTTGAAGGAACCATACCAGTTGTTATCTGTCATTTAAAGAATCTAGGTGCATTAGTCTTGTCAGAAAATCATTTTTCTGGTTCAGTTCCCTCATGCTTAGGGAATGTTACTAGTTTGAGGTACCTTAATCTAGCATACAACAGGCTGCATTCAAGATTACCTGCAAACTTGGGGAGCCTTCAAGATCTCATAGAATTCAATGTTTCATCTAATTTATTGAGTGGGGAAATTCCCCTAGAGAACGGAAACTTGAAGTCTACAACACTCATTGATCTGTCAAATAATTATTTTTCGGGTAAGATTCCTAGTACTCTAGGGGGTCTTGATAAATTGATTAATCTTTCACTATCACATAATAGATTAGAGGGGCATATTCCAGAATCATTTGGCAAAATGTTGTCCATGGAATACTTGGATTTGTCCTATAACAATCTTAGTGGTGAAATTCCAAAGACATTAGAAGCTCTCGCGTATCTCAAATACATGAATTTCTCATTCAATAAACTCAGTGGAGAAATTCCCATTGGTGGTCCTTTTGCAAATGTCACTAGTCAATCTTTCTTGTCCAATGATGCACTCTGTGGTGACTATCGGTTTAACATAAAACCATGTCAAACCAAATATACAAAGAAGTCACGAAGAAAATGAGTGCTTATAGGTTTATATACTCTGTTAGGGATTGGATCACTCTTTGTATTGGTAGTTGGATTTTTGGTGTTAAGATTGAGAAACACAAAGAAGAGTGCAAGTCAAAAAGATGTGTCTCTCGTAAAAGGGCATGAAAGAATTTCATATTATGAACTTGAACAGGCAACTGAAGGATTCAACGAAGCCAACTTGCTTGGTAATGGGAGTTTCAGCATGGTTTATAAAGGGATACTTAAAGATGGTATCATTTTTGCAGCAAAGGTATTCAATGTGCAATTGGAGGGTGCATTCAAAAGTTTTGACACGGAATGTGAGATACTCCGGAACCTTCGCCACAGAAATCTGACCAAAGTCATCACCAGCTGCTCCAATCTTGATTTCAAGGCCTTAGTGTTGGAATACATGCCCAACGGGACACTTGATAAATGGTTATACTCTCACAACTTGTTCTTGAACTTATTGCATAGAAATGTCTTGCTCGATCAAGAAATGGTTGCTCATGTAAGTGATTTTGGCATTGCAAAATTGTTAGGTGCAGGGGAGGCTTTTGTTCAAGCAAGGACAATTGCAATTATTGGATATATTGCTCCAGGTATATTAAAACTTTTTAAAGTTCTCATATCATATAAATACTAAAAACAATTCCTTCCCCTAGGTATAAATTCATTTATGATCATTTTCTACCATGATTGCAGAGTATGGACAAGATGGCATAGTATCCACGAGTTGTGATGTTTATAGTTTTGGCATCCTGATGATAGAGACGTTCACACGAACAAGACCAAGTGATGAAATATTTACTGGAAACTTGAGCATACAACGTTGGGTTAGTGATTCCATTCCGGGTGAACTTCACAAGGTGGTGGATTCTAATTTGGTACAACCAGGAGATGAACAAATCGATGCAAAGATGCAATGTTTGTTATCTATCATGCAATTAGCTTTGAACTGCACTTTAGTGAGACCTGATGCAAGAATTAGCATGAAAGATGCTCTTTCAACACTCAAAAACATCAGGCTCCAGCTTGTTAGTAGTCGGCACTAGTGGAATCGGACCAACCTGCTCTTGTATGTTATTTTAGTTACCAGTCTGCTCTTGTATGTTATTCAGTTACTAGTCTGTTCTTGTATGTTATACAGTTACTAGTCTGCTCTTGTATGTTATTTAGTTACCAGTCTGCTCTGGTATGTTATTTAGTTACCAGTCTACATGACAATACTTCCCTTGCTCATATTAGCATCGATGAAGCTGCTCTTCTTGAACTGAAATCACACATTTCTTCTCAGCCTAACAACATCTTAGCAAGAAACTGGTCTTCTTCGGGCCCATTTTGCAGGATCTTCACCAAATCAATGAGCCTCAACAAAATTCAAATTACAACTCTTGCAACGTAGGAACTAACTTTAATTCCTAAACTCAACAATCAGCCGATCGTCGAACCCACTTCAAGTTATCCCCAACTTGAAGTTAACTCATACTTCAACATTGTTCCCTAACAAGCTTAGGAAAACAATAAATTACAACTCAATTGAACTTCCTAATACACGGTAAATAGACTAGAAGACTGTAAAACATCTGACTATGAAACAGATTCTTCAAGTTGGTCCTTTGAATCAGGTGCACTTAGATCATCAGTCAAGAAGAAAAAGAGTTCTTGTAGGGTTACATATTCTGTTAGAGATTGGATCACTCCTCGTGTTGGCCTTTGGATGTGTGGTGTTAAGATTGAGAAAGATAGAGGAAAATACAAGTCAAGAAGATGTGTCTCTGGTAAAAAGGCATGAAAGAATTTCCTATTATGAACTTGAACAGGCAACAAAAGGATTCAAGATGAATTCTGACAGATGCTCCTAAGGCAACCTCAGAGCAAGTGGAGGAGGGGGCATTAGTCGAGATGATTAACGAAAGTTGATTTCCGCATATGCTACTTACTTTGGCATTGAGAAAAAGAATTATTCTGAGGCCTGGGCTATGAAGAATGGTGCTACAACAACAACATAAGGAGATTGGAAGTGGAAAATGATTCAATGATGCTGGTGAAGTGGATTACAAATCAATGCCACATATCTTGGAAACTTGAAGAAATTGTGAGAGAAATTAGAATACAATTGCATGTATTAAGGATTTCACATTGAAACATTGTTTCAGAGAATGCAGCTGGGCTGCGATTATACGTGCTATAACCATAGACGAGACTGTCATTCCGTCAAATGGTTCAATAATTTTCAACAGACACCAAGAGAAGCTAAAGGAAAGATTAATATGGATAGATCATAACTTCCCTCCTTTCATTGGAAAATTCATAAGAATAAAGTATCTTTGGACCGACAAATTTTAAGGGGAAATTCTTTTGAAAATTCACCCCTTTCCCTCTTTTTAGTGAGCTTATTGGTAGACCAACAATATATTAAAAAGAAAAAAAACTCATTTCTTGATTTATGTTGTTTTGATAATATATGGAAGTCTAAAATGAGATGAGAGAAGAGAATGCCTAGTGCGTGAATTGTTGACTTGGTTAACTTTGAAATTTTCTTCACTGCTTGATTATAATATATGTTGCCTTGAAAAATAGACACAGACCTGGTAACAATAGAACTTGTGCTACCCAAAATTGATTCCAGAAACTAACATCATTATATAACTTCTAAGATCATTGTATTGCATTAGAAATTCTTGTTTTAGCTCAACAAGTGAAAAAGAGAAACCTTCATAGTAACTATGGGCAGAAGTAGCAATCTTCTCTTTGCTCTTGCAGTTTTCATTCTACTCCATCACCATACTTCACTTGCTTTTGTTCCTAATACTAGCACAGATGAAGCTGCTCTTCTTGTACTGAAATCACACATTTCTTCTCAGCCTAACAATATCTTAGCAAGAAACTGGTCTTCTTCCGGCCCGTTTTGCAGCTGGATCGGAATCACTTGCAGCTCCCGTCACCAACGAGTCACTGCTTTAGACATTTCTAGCATGCAACTTCATGGTACCATTCCTCCACACCTTGGAAACCTCTCATTTCTTGTTTCCCTCAACATAAGTTACAACGCTTTCCGTGGAGATTTGCCACTAGACTTGGCTCATTTGCAGAGGTTGAAATTGATAAGTATCACAAGTAATAACTTCACTAGAGCCATTCCGTCATTCTTAAGTTTGTTACCGAACCTACGCTTTCTGTACCTCTCGAGCAACCAATTTTCAGGGGAAATTCCTTCTTCCCTTTCCAATCTGACAAAATTGGAAGTGTTGAGAATGCAGAACAATTTTCTCGAAGGAGAGATCCCTCGGGAAATCGGTGACCTTCGTTACCTGACCATCCTAGACCTGCAAGTTAATAAACTTACTGGCTCTATACCAACATCAATCTTCAACATTACGACATTGCAAAACATTGCTCTTACCGAAAACAATCTTACTGGAAAGCTTCCAATAACTATATGTGACCATCTTCCAAACTTGGAAGGGCTTCACCTCTCAGTAAACTACCTAAGTGGCGTTATTCCACCAAACTTAGAGAAGTGCAGAAAGCTTCAAATCTTGTCATTGACTTACAATGAGTTTATTGGAACTGTTCCAAGAGAGCTATCCAATTTAACAGATCTTACAGGACTAAATATTGCAGCTCTGCAATTGAAAGGTAGTATGATATTTCCTTACGGGAGATGAAATTTTCTTCCGTTTCTCTCTTCTGCCAAACTGGTACTCATATATTTCTGAAAATTGACAGGAGGGATACCAGTGGAGCTAGGTAATCTTAAGAAACTACAACGTCTGGCATTATCCCGGAATGAGCTTACTGGTTTTGTCCCTGCTAGCATTTTCAACATGTCAGCACTGCAGTTCCTAGCATTGTCAGAAAACAAGCTTTCAGGTACTCTACCTTCAGATTTAGGTCGTGGAATGCCCATCCTAGAAGAACTTTATTGTGCACAAAATAATCTAAGTGGTTTTTTTTCATCTTCAATCTCAAATTCTTCGAAACTTAGAATACTTGATCTCTCAATCAACAGTTTCACAGGTCCAATTCCTGAATCACTTGGTAACTTAAAATACCTTGAGCATCTAAACTTCGCCGGGAATAATTTCTTCAGTGATACAACATTCAGCTCCCTTACATCATTGACAAGCTGTAGGAATCTAAGAGTACTCGTGTTTGGTGGTAATCAATTGGATAGTATTTTTCCTACCTCAGTAGGTAATTTCTCCAACTCCTTGAAAATTTTTGAAGCACCAGCTTGTAAACTGAAGGGCGTCATTCCACAAGAAATTGGTAATCTTACTGGATTGATACATATGAGTCTGCAATACAATGAGTTGACTGGACATGTTCCAAATACTATCCAAGGAATGTTGAGCCTTCAAGAATTTTACCTACAAAGCAACAAAATAGAAGGAACCATACCAGATGCTATCTGCAATTTGAAGAATCTAGGTGCATTATACTTGTCAGGAAATCAATTTTCAGGTTCCGTGCCACCATGCTTAGGAAACGTTACCAGTTTGAGGTATCTTTATCTAGGTTACAACTTACTGAATTCAATATTACCCGAAAGCTTGGGAGGCCTTCGCGATCTCATAGAATTCAATATTTCATCCAATTTATTAAGTGGGAAAATACCCCTTGAGATTGGAAATTTAAAGGCTGCAACACTCATTGATCTGTCAAAAAATAATTTTTCTGGTAAGATTCCTAGCACTCTAGGGGGTCTAGATAAATTGATTAATCTTTCTCTGGCACATAATAGACTAGATGGGCCTATTCCAGATTCATTTGACAAACTGTTGGCATTGGAATTCTTGGATTTGTGCAATAACAATATTGGTGGTGAAATTCCAAAGTCATTAGAAGCTCTTGTGTATCTCAAATACTTGCAAATGCCACAGGTCAATCTTTCTTATCCCATGATGCACTTTGTGGTGATTCTAAGTTTAATGTGTCACCATGTGTCATCCAATCTTCCAAGAAGAAAAAGACAATCTTGATTTTGTGCGTTATTTTGGGAGTGGGTCTGTTATTTGTTGTATTAGCCCTCACATACATATTTGTAAGATTTCAAAAGACAAAGAACAATAAAGGTCAAGCAGATGTGTCTCCAATAAAAGGACATGAAAGAATTTCATATTATGAACTTGAACAGGCAACAGAAGGATTCAACGAAAGCAACTTGCTTGGTAATGGGAGTTTCAGCATGGTCTACAAAGGGATACTTAAGGATGGTACCATTTTTGCAGCAAAGGTATTCAATGTGCAGTTACACGAAATGTGAGATAATTCTCAACCTTCGCCACAGAAATCTGACCAAAGTCATAACGAGCTGCTCCAACCTTGATTTCAAGGCTTTAGTGTTGGAATACATGCCCAATGGGACACTTGATAAATGGTTATACTCTCACAACTTGTTTTTCGACTTGTTGCAGAGATTAGATATAATGATAGATGTTGCATCTGCAATGAACTATCTCCACAATGGCTATTCAAACCCAGTGGTGCATTGTGACTTGAAGCCAAGCAATGTCTTGCTAGATCAAGAAATGGTTGGTCATGTCAGTGATTTTGGCATTGCAAAAATGTTAGGTGAAGGGGAAGCTTTTGTTCAAACAAGGACAATTGCAACTATTGGATATATTGCTCCAGGTATTCGAACTTTTCAAAGTTTTCTCATATCCTTAGAGAATACCCAATTAATTATTTTCCCTAAATATGAACTGGCACTCTTAGTTAGCATATTCAATGGTAACTAGGAAGCTTTTTTGACAACTATTTACCATGATTGCAGAGTATGGACTAGATGGAATAGTATCCACGAGCTGCGATGTTTACAGCTTTGGTATCTTGATGATGGAGACTTTTACAAGAATGAGACCAACTGATGAAATATTTACTGGCGACTTGAGCATACAACTTTGGGTTAGTAATTCCTTCCAGAGTGGAATCCATAAGGTGGTGAATTCTAATTTGATAGAGCCAGGGGATGAACAAATCGATGCAAAGATGCAATGTTTGTTATCAATCATGGAATTAGCTTTGAGCTGCACATTAGTGACACCTGATGCAAGAATTAGCATGGAAGATGCTCTTTTAACACTTAAAAAGATTAGGCTCCGATTTGTTAGTAGTCGCTACTAGGTGGAATATAATTACCTATGTTGATTGTGTTAAGGTTTCAGCTCAGAATAAGTACTTTTATGTACTTCACAAGACAGGAGTTCGTTGAATCTAGAATTGTAAGAAATAACTCATGTTATAAACCATCAAATATGTATAGAATTTTAAGATAGAGATTGTGATTCTCAAGTCACATTTTGAACTAACAATTTATATGCTATAACTATCAAACTCAATAGGTTAAATTAGCTATGAGTTGATCCATTATTTCACAGCAAAAGCTAAGAGATGAACTGTTCCCTAGGGGAATGGGGGTAAGGTCGCAGAGAAAGAGAGAGAGTACCTGGAGCTTGCCAGTTGTGTTAGACGGCGGTGCAAGTGAGATGAAGCAGGCAGGGTGTTTGGGCATAAGAAATGTACTTTTTAAGAGCCCGTTTGTCCATCAGTTGTATTCAATTTGAAAAATTTTGAAAATCAAAAAACAGCTCTAACAAATTCGGCATTATCAAGCACAATCTTGCTTTTATGGAAAATTTTGCGGAACCCCGTTCACTTGAGTAGGCCTAGATTGAAAATTCCATTGAATGAAACCTCGGGCTAAGGATAAGCCTCATTTCTAGGAAGCTCGGATCAAACAATCCTTGATCTCAAGGATGATTATAAAAAATTTGTCCCAGCCCGAAAGCTTAGCTCCAACTATAACTACAACAAAAACAACTTTTAGCGGCAATAAATATACATATTAACAAAGAGTGATAAACCTTTACCGGCATTAGTTAAATGCCATTGGATTCAGTGTCGCTATAGGCTTTAGGGACATTTACAAAGAGTAATGCCGCTAAAAATATGTTTTTAGCGGCAATTAAGCTATTGCCGTTAATTAATTGCCGCTAAAGATCATTTTTGATATAGTGTATCCTTAACAGTTATCTCAACAGGAAGGTCAACCTTTTGCTGATATGAATATACTTCCAGCTCAACTCTATAATCATTTGGAGTATAGACATCAAATTTTCTCTAGAATCACTCAAGTGATTGAACTTCTTTTTATAGACGAACCACCTGGATCAAACGGAATTTAATGTGAAAGACCGTGAGTTTTGAGTGTTGCAGCAATCAGATTGAATAGCATAACATTATTAATCTTAATGTTGTCAGTGGAGCCGTCTGGCTAAAATGAAAAACATAAATATGTAGCCTTTAGCATGACAATCAAACACGTCTGATTGCATTTTCTCGGAACAGAAGCGAATATATAAGCTCTCCAACTCTACAGAGAAGTCAAGAAGAAAAGGAGTGCTTACAGGTTTCTATATTCTATTAGGGATTGGATCACTCTTCACATTGGCTGTTGGATTTTTGGTGTTAAGATTGAGAAACACAAAGAAGAGTGCAAGTCAAAAAGATGTGTCTCTCGTAAAAGGGCATGAAAGAATTTCATATTATGAACTTGAACAGGCAACTGAAGGATTCAACGAAGCCAACTTGCTTGGTAATGGGAGTTTCAGCATGGTTTATAAAGGGATACTTAAAGATGGTATCATTTTTGCAGCAAAGGTATTCAATGTGCAATTGGAGGTGCATTCAAAAGTTTTGACACGGAATGTGAGATACTCCGGAACCTTCGCCACAGAAATCTGACCAAAGTCATCAGCAGCTGCTCCAATCTTGATTTCAAGGCCCTAGTGTTGGAATACATGCCCAATGGGACACTTGAAAAATGGTTATACTCTCACAACTTGTTCTTGAACATATTGCAGAGGCTGGATATAATGATAGATATTGCATCTGCAATGGACTATCTCTACAATGGCTATTCAACGCCTGTGGTGCATTGTGACTTGAAGCCAAGCAATGTCTTCCTAGATCAAGAAATGGTTGCTCATGTAAGTGATTTTGGCATTGCAAAATTGTTAGGTCCAGGGGAGGCTTTTGTTCAAACAAGGACAATTGTAACCATTGGATATATTGCTCCAGGTATATTAAAACTTTTTAAAGTTGTCATTTCGTTTAAATACTCAAAACAATTCCTTCCCCTAGGTACAAATTGATTTATGATCATTTTCGACCATGATTGCAGAGTATAGACAAGATGGAATAGATAGACAAGATGGAATAGTATCCAAGAGTTGTGATGTTTATAGTTTCGGCATCCTCATGATGGAGACGTTCACCCGAACAAGGCCAAGTGATGAAATATTAAAAAAATTGTTAATTCTATGATACCATTTTCTTTGGTATGTAACATTCTGTTTTTGTCACTATTCTTTTTTGTTTGAAATATGTTTACAATGTTTATGTAGTCACCAATTATTTTATTTTTAAGTTCAATTTTGTAATTACACTCTTGATTTTCATATTAATTTATTTATTTTTACAAATAAAATCAATGCATAATTAATAATGCATTTAGTGTCTAACAAAATTTATAACTCGTGTCTTTTCATCTTACTTGTAACTTCTACTATTAAATATTAGTCATAACTTTTATACGTTTCATTTTCATAATATTTATAAATATTTAATTAATGTTAAAAAAAATTATAATAAATAAATGTAATAATAAAGACACAATAAAGAACTTCAATTTTATTTTTTATGAAATCAGAATTTGTTTAGAGAATCAGTACTTCTATAAAAGATAGAGGAAATGAAAACATAAAAAAAAAAATCAACGTAATACAATATATTGTTATTTCAAAATATGATATTTTGTTCAATTTACTTCACCACGATAAATTTTTATTCTACTATATACATATGAATAGGTTGCACTTAAAAAAATGTAAAAAAATTTTGATATATTTTATATGTTTAAAAAAGATGAGAAAATCTATCATGTCGTAGATGAAGAGAAATATCAACATTGTCTATATATCTAATACTAATCTGAATATAAATAACATATACCATTATCTTATAAATATTTCATATAGTTGCGCGAAGCGCGGGCAATTTCACTAGTTAGAAAGGAGAGGAAAAAAATGATATTTTGATTTGAAAATATGAAGGTATATATAAAAGGGATTCATTAAGGGTATAATTGTCATTTCAGTATATTTTTTTACTATTGTGGACCTCAAAATTTACTCGTGATGCACGCGGATTGAGTGCATATCACGCATTTTGCCAGATAGGATTCGAGTGTTTTTTGTTTAAGAATTGGATAGTTAAAGTGCCTCTTTGTGCACTGTCAAAGTTATAATTTGAAGCCAAGTTAAGAGTCCTATTTATGTATCATGCCTTTCCCAAAAGACACCACCATTCTGAACAGATATGTCCGTTCTGAACAGGTGGTGTTCCTTGCTTCCCAAATCCTGTAGATCACCAGTTGTGATTCTAGGCAGTCTTTTCCATATCCCTATCAAATCTGTAGGTAATATTATATATACCTTTGCCCCTGCCATCTATAGCCATTGCCAATATTTTATTTACCAGAGAAAAATAGCCATATTTGGCCTTCCTTCCATTTTATTCATTCTGTGATCCCTAAAATTCCTTCACTCTTTGATCAGCACAAAAGATGTTTTCAGGCCACAATAGGTGTTTACTTTCCCATCCCAAATAACAACTGTGAATGTGTAGTATAGGACCAGCAGGACTCTACCAACATAGGATAGGTGCCAGTTGTGAACTTCACAATGTACCAATATGGACTCTAGTTGTGCTGTTAGTAGTTTAGTACTTCACAACCCTAGTTGTGCTGTTAGTAGGATAATTGAGAAATCAAAGTCCTTATGAGCATCTCACAACAAGGAAAAAAGAGAAATATACCATGCTCGGGCTCGGTTCTACTGTAACAAAGCTCCATTGAATTCAGAATAATTTACGACATACTTTCAATGCGAGGCTAACAAATTATTAGGCTGTCAATTTCATACTGATGCAACTTCTAAAATTTTCTGTGCAAAAATAAATATGACGACTCATATCATGTGTATGTCATAACGCCAACCTCAAAATAGATGCGGCTACATATTTTTGGAAGTGCAAGAATTTAAAGCGAGATGTGGTAAGCAAAAAAAATCCATCCTGACAACTAAATTAATAAACTTCCGAAATGAATAAGTGCATTCAAATTGAAATAGAGACAACTTAACTGCACCAATCTATTATTTTAAATAAATGCTTTTATTTCTTTTAATTGACTATGCCAAAGTGTTGTTCCATGAGTAGTAGAATTCTTCATATACATCAAACGATCATAGTAACCTGTAAACATTTTTAATGTTGGTTGCAGGTTGAATCTACTAGGCAGACAACTCCATAACAAAGCATCCACAAACGAAGAGCACTCCGTAAACTGAAATAGAACGTTGATTTCTAAAACATCCACCTGGGTGGTAGCAGCAAATTTGTGGTGTTGTTGCACATCTTCCATTTTAATCTCAGTGCATTCTTCAAAACAAATGTAAACTTGAGGTCGACTTTGATAGAAAGTTTCTCAACTTACAAAATCACTCAGCATTTATATTGTCTAAGCAGTAAAGAGAGATTTTTGAGTGCTCCAACTGCTGTCTTGCAATTTTAAATTCAGGAATTTGCTTCCCCGAGTAGTCAAATGACACCAAATTTGGAGCATCAATCTCCCATATGCCCTCCGTATCCCGAATCTTCAAGACCTTGAGGTAAACTGACTTGGATCTTTTGATGATACAACGTTTCCAAGCCAGAACAATGCTCAAAGATGAAAGTGTCAATCAAAGGACAGCTATTGAGTAGAGTCTCAAGTATGTTTTTGTTTAATCCTACATAGAGTAAGCTTTCTCAAAGAATTTTGATTCACAACACCACTAGCTAACGAAAGATTACAAAACGCGAGAACCAAATTTCTTAAAGATTTTGCTGTCAAGATTGTTAAAATAGGCGCGGGGTATGATATATAGTCAAGGACAAGATATTTTACACCATTTTGAAGTGCAATGTCAAGATAGTTATCAATAGGAATAGGAGGGAAAAGTTTGTAAGGATCATAAGACATGCTCTCTGATAATTCAAACTTTTTTATAGGGACTTTTCCGTCCCTATATCTCTCCATGATTGTGTCGACAATGTTTATATTGCATTTGCCACTATGAAGACAGAATTCCAAGTCGGGAAGAGTCGACCATGCTTGCAGCCATGTTTTGGAGAGAATGCTCATCTTGGATGCTTCTTTATAACTAAGAAAAGAGAGTATTTTTTGAATGAGACATTCCTGCAATGTCAGCCATGGTATGGTCAATGGTGGTTGTGAAGGATCACAATTCAGATGACTGAAGGGAAATTTATAGATTTATACGGCACCTATTTTAGGTTTCCCTGAAAGCCAAAAAAATAATCCTATTTGTAAATGGGCTTTAAAAAAGAAACCTATTTTAGGCCAAAAAAATAATCCTATTTGTAAACGGACTTTAAAAAAGAAACATGTTTTAGGCCAAAAAAGTATATTTGTAAACGGGCTTAAACAAAAAGAAAAAGAAAAATAAAGCGCGTCTGTCTCTTTTCCTATTATGCATTACATGGAATAGTTGTAAATATTCCTCTCTTTTTCTTACAAAATTATGTTTTTTTAAAACTCCAGTAATATACAAGCTAGCTGCAAACACGATATCGCGCTTGATCACATTAGATGCAGTCTCCATTTTCTTGTACAGTGCAGAGTTGCCCATAATTGCAGCAGCATTTCTAAATTCACGACAAGTCTCGTCTAATCTAACAATAGTCCTCACTATTACACCTTCAGGGACATCTCTGAGTTCACAAAATCTCAGCAAATGGGGTCCCCTGCAAGAGGGAAGCAGAATTAGACACACCCCACTGGAGAACGGAAGAATCAAGCAACGGGTAGGATATTATGATATTTAAGTCATACGCAACCACACATGCAAATCCTTGAGAGAGAGAGAGAGAGAGAACCTTTGCCCATTCATATACCACTTCAACCAAACCAAACTTAAGGTTCTCTTGGGCATACTCCTTTGGGTCAATCGGTAGCTTAAACTGAGCCTGAAGCTCCCCAAAGAACAGGGTTAAAGTTTCAGCTCATGGTAATTAATGAGAAAATACCTACAGAATACATCAGAATGACTTGAAACAATTAGAAAAAAAAAGAATGAAGCTGATCAGAATGAAATCACCGTAATCAACAACTAGAGTTGCAGTAGTCAACTAAAGACAAGTAGACAACTCTGAAAAAGTGCAAGGAAGAGATAACATGACTTCAGAAGTAAAAAAGAGCCAAGTGGCCGAACACCGTTTAAATATAACAGCCTTAGTAGGCACAAATAATGACAGAAAAGTTCTGCGGACGATCTGAAGCTTGGTAAAATTCTATCCTCTGCTGTTTAGTAGCTTTTTTACAGAGGAAAATTTGGATATTTTCCAGTCGAGATATTCTACTAGCAGTTGTGCATTCAGAGAAAGACCCAAAAGCAGGATTTGTAAATCTGACCAAATCCCATCTTCAAAAATTCTTTCAATAAAGGAAAAGCAGGGCATACACTGACAATATAAGAGAATTGGCAAACTGCCAGAAAATCCTTTTCCCTCCAAAAAGTGTATTTACTGTAACAAAGAAGAAACAGCTTGATAAGAAATGAGCCTTGAGCCTAACTCAACTCCAAAAGTATTCATCAAGTAAGAATTGCCCAAGACCATATAAGGAGACAACAACCCATTTTCACCACCAATGTGGAACATTTAACATTCCTTGCACGCTCAGGACCGGATATTTGGAGAGCGAACAACAAACAATGGGGCCCAACACTGAGTAAACCAAGAACAAGAACAGGTCTGGCTTTAATACCATGATGAGAAATTGACCTTTGGCCTAACTAAACCCCAAAAGCTAGCCCATGCAATGAGGATTTCCAAAACCATATAAGAAACAACAGCCCATTTCCACCATCAATGTGGGACACTTAGTGGTGGCAAATGGGCGGGTTGGGTCAAATTTGGGCGGGTTGAAAATGGGTTAACATAAAATGGGTAATAATTCAACCCGGCCCATATTTGATATGGGTAAAAATGGATTGGGTAACAAATGGGTTGGGTAAAATACTAGTTTTACATATTTACCCATATTTTCATGAGTAAATAGTACTCTACTTAAGAATTCAACATGGAGAAAATATTTTAGACCTTTTTCAAATGAAAAATGTTAAAAATACATTATTTAATTATATTGTATCATAAAAGTCAAAAAAGAAATCCTATAACTTTTCAATATAAAATAAATCTATGTAATAACAAGGGGAAAATACTTTTAATTTCAAAGTAAATGAATATTTGCATTTTACGACTAAACCATGCTTAATGCACTTTAAGCAGTGTCAAATACTAATACATGATTTGCTTATTTTACACTATTATTTGTTATCCGATACAAAATCAAACAAATGGAAAAATATAATTATAATTAACAAAAGAAATGTACATTTAAAATATATACTTTTTGGAGGGCCAAAGACTTCATCTTTTCAATTATAGAGAAGAATAATTAGTTTTATAGAAGACATAAAAAGGAAGAAAAGTAACAATATTTTTAGTGATATCATGAATTTTGAACGAATAAAAGTTGGAAGCTTAACCCATTTGGCTAATCCATATTTTACCCATAGTTTACCCATATTTTTATGGGTTGAATATGGATATCAATCCATATTTTACCCATATAAAAAATCACTCACCCAACCCATTAAAATATGGGCGGGTAACCAAAATATGGGCTCATGTTGCCGGCACTAGGGACACTCAACAAAAATTGCTTACCACAAACTTACTCTCCATCTCTACCTTCATTGCACCCACTTTGTTATATCAAGAAAGAGGTGCCATAGCTCTTTGACCTGTGACCTTGTGATATGTGTCTCCTCGGATGTGCAATTTCGTGAAACATATGACATATTTATCTTGATATATTATATTCCAATTATAGAGAGATACCCAAGTTAGTAACTAGTAAATTGTCCCGTACAACTTGCATATGACATTTATCTTGATATATTATATTCCAATTATAGAGATATACCCAAGATAGTAACTAGTAAATTTTCCCGTACAACTTCCATATGCAATTCTGTGAAACATGAGTACACATTTGACATGATATGTTTTGTTCTCATAAAAAACAAGAATGATGTGTTTTATTCCAATCCTAGAGATAAAAATCAAGTTAGTACCCTAAATTGTCCAACAAAGCAGTGATAAAAAGGAAAGTACACCTTGTATGATATCATACTCCTAATCATCTCATCAATTAATTTTGACGAGTTTTTTTTTCATTAAATTGAATGTATAACAAGGAGAAGTCTTACACTGTCTTTTAAGATCATCCATTAAAGAAACATAACAAAAAATCGACATGGCTGATATACAGGTTTGATCCCTCAATAACTCAGACACCGCAAACACAAAATCTTATCAAAACTCTTCAAAAAAAAACATATCCAAAACTACCAACAACAATTAAATATATATATATATATCATGGATGAACAGGAAAAATGACAACACATAAACATGAGCATATCAAACCAAATATTTTGAAAAGAAAAATAACCTCTTTTTAGCCTTAGAAAGCTTTGGCGTGAAGAAAGATTCAGAAGTCTCCTTCTGCCGAAACACAAAGGAAGACATGATTGCCACTGCCTCTTCTGGTTCCAGGTCATCTAGTTGATTCTCAAATAAACATTTGTGCATATCAACTCCTCTCCGGAATTCATTTCGCAAGCAACACGACCATTGATTTGAACTACAAGATCAGCATCTATAAAGCCAATTTCTTTTAACACATCTATCTGCAAATAGTGTAAAAGGGGATGTTTATGATCCCTTCCTTTGCAATAATTGATTGGCACGAAAAGGGAAACCAAATTATTATGATAATGTGGTTCCATACCCGACCCTGAAAATCTGGTATCTGCTGAAGTGCCTCATCTGACATTTCAAACTTCAAAGCATTCACTTTCGCTCGGTGCAGCTCTAATTCTCTAGCTAATTTCATGTGCTCATCCAATTTAATACAACCATGACATTTATTCTGTGCCATTTTCTGCAAGAGATTATTCCATTTGTAGTATGCTTCCACAAGATTCATGTCTTTCAACTTCAGATCTGGCATAGAATTTTCATTAGAAAATGAAATGTGGAGAATCTTCATTGCCATATATTCACTACAACAAAATCAAAACTTTAGAGACAATGCAAACACTGGACTAGTAAGACAAAAGGTTCTTTCTCCAGGATCACCGGAAAGCTTGGTGGCCATTTTTTCCTTCAAGCATCCTAGATTGACTATAAACATGGACAAGAAGAGTAATATTAGGGCTGGAGACAAGTCTTATGATATCACACAGAATGTCACCTCATCGGGAAACATGGTTTGAATGGAGGGAAACTAGAGATAATTTGCTTAGAAGGCTGACAATCAGCTGGAAAGTTGAGCCGTGGATTTGCTATTTATTGCACAAGGCTTCTGAGATCAGAGCTAATGAAATCAGGAGGTGGAAGCTTAGGGACCATCGAGCCATTTATTTCTGTACAAGTTCAATGCTTTCATCAGATTTGTTTCCATTGACGCAGTACAGGAGAGTAAAAGGTCCATTATTTTTATTATTCCAGAATCAGCATTCAATGACAGTTGAAACAAGCCAGCAGATAAAATTGGAACTTTTATTCTGAGAAAAACAAGATTACAACAGTCACATCTCCCCAATAATTGAACTCTTCCCATGCTGAAGCTACTAACAAAAACAGATGGACAGTGAGATCTGGCACTCTCTCAGTGGATCCAGGTGAAGGAAACTCTATAAAAGCAAACGGATTGGTGGAATCCATGATAAAGAGATTCTGGCAAGATGCTTGCTGGGCCATTTCGATGGCCAGGAGATCCCAAACCATACAGTCATGCGCATATGGGCTAACAGAAAATGGGGCAGCTACATAGGAGTATTCGAAATGTGTGACCATCATTTTCTCTTTGAGTTCCCGACTGAGATCATGGTGGAGCACACTCTAACAGGGGATTGGAGTGGGAAAAGAAAGCACTACATCTGTCATGGTGGTCTATGGCATCTGGTTGCGTATGCCAGAACTTGGATTAGAATATTGGGCCTCCCTCTAAAGCTTTGGTCGAAGGAGATGATGAAAGAAATCAGAAAAGATGCAGAGAGTGAATCGAAAACGAAGAAACCGAGCTCAAAAGTCATCTCCTATGCGCTCATATGAGGGTCAAAGGAGACACGGAGCGAATACCTAGTCACATCAACATTGAATGAGAGGGTTTTTTCTATTCCATTCTGATCTGGAAAGAAATTCAGAAAAGAATCAGCCTTCGGCAACTTACAGACATTTGCAGGGGGTCAAAGGCTGGCATCGGTAATAGCCTGGGTCTAGGACTAGACGATATGGCTGATCCTATATCGGGTAGGGGTCTTATAAAGTTCAAACCAAGTGCACATGCCTCAACACATGGGAGGAATTAATGGAGAATCTGGAAGAGGCTATTTTATCTGATGAGGGCTGACCCAAGTTTTACAAGCCAAACTTGACAGAATTAATAGAAATTGGTCCTGGGCCTTTTCAAAACATGGAGATGGTCCAATCTTTTAAGACCTTCATTGTAGAATCTGATCCTTCTCTACGGGTTTCGCTCCAGCCAAGAATTGATGTCATAGAGAATGCAGAGGCACAACTCAGACCCGATGTAAGAAGAAGGGATAATTTATCCACTGCTGAGAATATTCTTTATGTCACTCCAATCACAATTGCTGAACCAGAAGATATTTTGGGGGGACAAGATAACATGCAACTGGAACTGATTCCACAAGAACCAGAAACACGGAAGGATGATGATGAACTAGGGGTGAGTTATGAAACTCTTTTATTATATCTACCAAAAGTAGGGGTTCAAAGAAAGTACAGGGATTGATCTGCAGTATAAACTATAAGGTATAAGGATAGGGAGCCAAGAATCAGGGGGGAATTCTTCAAAATTGAGTGATCAATGAAGCTAAAAATAATTGTTTGGAATGTGTGGTGACTGAACAGTACGGAAAAGAGGGATGTAGTGAAAATGCTATTATTAAAATGGAAGCCAGTAGTAGTGGTGTTACAAGAAACAAAGTTGGATGAAAATGACAGTACCTTTTTCAGACAACGTTGGAGCAACAGGTGGATGGATTGTGTATTATTGGAGGCTAGTGGAACTAGAGGAGGAATAGTGATTATGTGGGACAAAAGATCCTACGAGGGGGAGCTTGTCAAAACAGGAAGCTATTGCATTACATGTCAGATGACAGATTTGAACAACCCCTTTACTTGGTTCACCTCTAGAGTCTATGGCCCTCATGGCAACTGAAAGAAGGGCTAGTTGGTGGGAATGGGCAGCTACCAGAGGATTATGTGAAGGCTCATGGGCTGTGTGTGGTGATTTCAACACCACTAGGTTCAATTTTACTACTCTCACCAGAGCAATAAAAAAAATTCTGACATTATAAGATACAGGAGCTTGCTTGAGCTGGTGGTTCCACCTTTATTTGGTGGATCCTACACCTGGAACAGAATGAACAGTCTTGGAGAAGCTTCCAGGATTGATAGAATCTTATTCTCACCAGTGGGATGAGAAGTTCAGACATATCAGGCAATCTTTGTTGCCAAGAGTGGCTTCTGATCACTCTTATACTAGTAAAATGTAGTGATTGGGGAGCTAATAAATCCTATTTCAAGTTTGAAAGTTGTTGGCTGCACAAGATTCACAGACAGAATTAAGGCATGGTGGGATACTTTCAGTCATTGGTAGACCTGATTTTGTTTTAGCCTCAAAATTGAAGCTGCTGAAGGGGAAACTAAGGGAATGGAACAGCAAATTATGGAGACTTGAAGCAACATCTATTTCAGCATTTCCAGAAGGACCTAGGCAGATTGAAGCATTTCCAAGGATTGAGGTCACGCAGTCCAAATCGGGAATTGTCATCTCACAACGTAAGTATGCCCTAGACCATCTTGAGGAGACAAGTATGACAGACTATAGACCAATTGACACTCCTATGGACCCTAATATTAAACTTCTACCATGATAGGGGAAGCCACTTAGGGGTCATTTGGTTGTTGGCTAAAGTTAAGCCGAGAATGGTAATGTAATGCAGGGGTTAGTTATTCATGAATTATTTATTCTATCCTTTATATGCATAAAATAATCATAAATTGACTCATAACAAATACATGCTTTATTTATGTGGGTCTGTAAAATGATAATCGAATATCATACTTGGTATCCTGAATTTTAAACAAAGCAATTAAAAATCTACCAAACATGATATTAGTTATGGTAGTTTTAATACATGAAAAAGTCCCTTCCTAACCAGAAAACAAACGACCCCTTAGTTATCCTGAAAGGTATAGGGGGACTAATTGGTAACTTGAGCTATCTCAGTGACTTGACCTGATTGCCTTTCCTGTGAGTGTTGTAAGTAGGTTTATGGACTCTCCACGTGACGGTCGCTGCAATGCAGTTGTTCTATACATAAAATCAGCCCAGGCAAAAGATTGCTTTTTGAGGATTGAGGTCATGAGCAAATTGTTGGATACGCAGACGCTGATTGGACAGGAACACCTTATGATAAGCGATTTACGTCCGGATATTGTGCTCTGGTAGGAGGTTATTTGGTGTCTTGAAAAAAGCAAGAAAAACAATGTGGTTGCTTGACCTAGCGCAGAAGTTGAATGTAGAGTAATGACTATGGCAACTTGAGAACTAATTTTGGATTAAACAGTTGCTCAGACAATTGAAGTTTGGAGAAATCATCCATATGGAACTTGTGTGCAATAATCACGCTACTCTTCATATTATATCAAATCCAGTATTTCATGAGAGAGCTAACATTTTTTTAGATCAAGTGAGGGAATCAAACATTAAAGATTGATTGTCACTTCATTAGAGAAAAGAATCTCTCTGGATACATTGTTACAATATTCGTGAAGTCAAAATAATCAGCTTGTAGATTTTTTTGCAAAGTCCCTCACCAATTTTCGTATCAGCTACATTTGTAACAAGTTTTATGCACCAACTTGAGGGGGAGTGTTAAAATCTCGTAGATATTCTAGAATAATCTACGATTTTGTAAATATAGTATAGTTTGGTTTACTCTTTTAATTATGTCTTCTTCTTTTTTTCTCTTTCATTTCTTGAAATATGTATAGTTAGCTATTTAAACCCCAATGACTTGAGAGAACACTCAAACCTTGTTCTCTCTCAATTTCTCTTTCCTTCCCACAGTTATAATTGAAGACCTCATTTACAACTAAAGTTGCATCCATGATTTGTTTTCCCTTGATGAGAGCATTTTGATTGCCATAAATTTAAATGTCCATAACACTATTGACCCGTGCGTGTAATTCAGCTTTGATTTTGTAAATACTCCCACAATGCTTATGGGTCTATAATTCTTTACTTCAGCAACAGCTTTTTCTTTGGAACCAATGCAATAGGATACAACAGGACCAGCTTTTGCACCACCAACATACCCAGTGTAATCCTGCAAGTGGGGAACTATTGCACCATGACCTAAATTAAATTCTAGAAGAGCTAACAAGACAGCTGGTACATCTTCAGTTGTGAGATAGAATATTGAAATCAATTTTGTAGCCTGTTTAGCAAGCTTTTGGAAAACCAAAAGTGCTTTCTTTTTTTTCCCCAAAAAGTGCTTATTCGGAAAAAGCTACGTGTTTGGCCAAACTTTTGAGAGAAAATAAATGTTTCTGGGATAAGTAGAAGTTGTTTTGCAGAAGATCAAAAAGTAGTTTTTTCCCCAAAACTACTTTTTTGAAAAGCACTTTTGAGAATAATACACGTAGAAGCACTTCTAAAAAGCTTGGGCAAACACTAATTGATGCTCAAAAGTGTGTTTTAAATTTACTGGCCAAACACAAATTGCTTCTCACCAAAAGTACTTTTTTGAAAAGCATTTTCCAAAATAAGCTGATTATAGAAGCTTGGCCAAACAGGCTACTGGTCATCTTTTGTTTGGTACATGTATGAATGATCATGGCATAAAAAATGCATTTTACACTACAAAGTACAAATAAGTGCAGTAGCTTGAAATAATAGGTTGACCTCCGAGGACACACTTGGACACTCCCTATTATAATTAGAACATGTGGCATTCAACTGGCACAGTTCCCTAATATTCATCAGAAAGACCAATTACTGAGACTCCAATCCTTATCCTAGCACGCTACAACGTGCATTTATTTCTTCAGAGAGTAAATGAAGCACTAACATAAATAGGTGACGATTGAAGAGTTTCCCATGCTTCATCCACAATTTCTGGAGTCAAATGGCAATTTGAGAAAAGCTAATGTTAGGAAACTGATGCATTTAATAGCCTTATATAAAATTGAGTGATAGCCAGTCATTGGACTTCCATGGATACACCGCTGATATGAAAATAGAACTATTGATGGTAAGGAAGCAGCCAAAGCAAGTGCAGCTGCATGTTAATAATAGTCACATGCTAGAATAAAACAACAAAGAAAGATTATATTTACGGCAAGTACAGATAACCATATAAATAATGCTGACATACCTTTAACTGGATCTAAGGCTGGAGGATACCTATTTCCTTCAGATTTCAGACCGAGCAGCTGTTGTATTGCATTAGAGTAGGCCCCAGCACTAACATCTTCAAGAAGCCGAACTTGATCGATCTGAATCTTTTTCACACATATATACAAGAAATCCTTGTTATCAACTCCTCGAACCTCATAATTCATGCTGGCAGCATTACCGCAGTGAGGCAATTTGATGTTGACAGAGCCAAATCCCTTCCGGGAGGTGACAGACAAACAATACTCATCATCATAACCCCGCCTTGATTTAGGCACTAATATCTGCATTTCAGAATTTTTTTGGTCTTTCCTGTTGCCTGCATCTGACGAAGTTTCCAGAGTTGAAGGCAATTCAGGAGTCAGAACTAGAACTATATATTGTCTGTTGTTAGAGGAAGGTGTCTTCACCACAACGCCTAGTAAGTGATCTTGACCCTGCAAGTAGTAAAGGGAAAGAAAAACATTTGCACATGTTTTGGACTTGTCATGTGAATCTCTTTGATGGAAATATGAGCTGTGAGGCAAAAATCATATACTTCCAATATCCAAGTAACCTCATGAGATGGGCAGAAGTAGACAGGATTATGATACTTCTAAAATGAACAGTGATCAGGACAAACCACAAAAGGAATTGGAACACTTTCAGTTTCCAAAACAAGTGATCTCAAACTGCAGAAGTTTCTATGCTAGGAGGCCCAGTCACATCATCCAGATTATCAACCTTCAGCCATTTTTACCATTGAAAATTCCTTAACGGACGTTGACCTACTTCATGAAACACTTTGAACCATATGTTCTTTGCTGGTTTATTAATAATACCATATTTGGTTACATATAAATGAAATATCATTGATAATGTTCATATGTTTCTGCATACTGAAGATTATGATGTGACATTCCATTGCAGAGGACTAGATCATGGAACTAAAGAACTTGGCCTTGTAAATTTCCAAATCATACCAGATAGCTCAACTCTACTGTGTCTCAAGAGAACGATTGTTGAGTATTAGAATGAAACATGTGCAAATAGAACAATGCTTTGATATACAGAAGCAACTACTTTGGGATCGATGCATAGCTATTATTATTATTGTATGCCAGTTAGCTGACAATTTTTTCACCTTGAAGATGAAAAGAGGCTACTGCCTAATGCCTATTTAGTGAAAAGAATGTAATAGAACTTACTGATTGTGATTTTACAACCACTGCTCTCCCAGGAGTAAGGTACTGCTGAGAAGCTTGTGACTGCATTACTGCCTCTGCTATTTGGTGGCTATAATTTTCTGCCTCCAAATATATGTCATAGTAGTCCTCAATTGCTGGTTCACCCTTTATGCATCTATATCAGACAAATCGTACTAATTACTATGCAAATAAATATCACAAATGATGTCAGAGTCATCCACAGAAGGTGGCATTTAGAAGCTATAATAGGCTTCATAGAAGCAAGTATTTCATAGACCGGACAGGCTTTATAAAATTTAGCAATTAAAAGCACTACCAAAAAACAGGGTTCTTGAAATCACTCCAAATCATGAAGCCATTGTTTGTTTGTATGTTGATGACATGTTAATAATGAGTAAAGATATTGACGATATAAATGCTACTAAGCGCATGCTGTGCAGCAGGTTCGATATAAAGGACTTGGGAGTTGTTGATTTGTTCTTAGGAGTCAGAATTCATAAAAATCCTTAAGAACTAGCATTATCTCAATCTCATTACATTGAAAGAGTATTGGACAAATTCAAGTACTTGAATTTCAACCATGTCAAGACTCCAATTGATATAAGTGTTACATTTCAAAGGAATGAAGGTGAAAGTGACTCTCAATTGGACTATGCTAGAGTGTTGGGAAGTTTGATGTATATAATGAATTGTATGTGACCAGATATACCATGTGCTATTAGCAAGCTGAGTCGATTCACTAGTTATCCTAATCAAACTCACTAGATGGCAAAGAAACATGTGTTGGGGTATCTGAAGCATACACAACACTATGCTTTGCATTATAACAAATATCGTGTCGTGATTGAAAGATACAGTGATGCAAATTGGATCACCGGGTCAAATGAAGTAAAATCCACAAGTGGATATGTGTTTACACTTGGTGGAGGAGCAGTCTCTTTGAAATCATCCAAACAGACATGTATTGCTCGCTCTACAATGGAATCTGAATTTATTGCCTTAGATGAGGCCGATGAAGAAGCTGAATGGCTCTAAATTTCTTAGAGGACATTCCATTCTGGCCCAAACCTGTGGGACCTATAGCATACATTGTGATAGTCAAGCAGCAATAGGTAGGGAAGGGAGTGTCACGTACAACGGAAAATCTCATCATACATGATGGAGACATAATACTGTAAGACAACTGCTCTCTAGTGGAGTTATTACAATTGACTATGTAAAGTTAAGAGATAATGTGTTAGATCCACGAACAAAAGGCCTAGTGAGAGAGGCAGTTGAAAGATCATCTAACCATTGGTGTATGTGCTTCTCTCTCTTGTGTGTGTGTGCACGTGTGTGTGTGAGTGCGTCTGCGTGAGTATGTAAGAGAGAAAGAGAGGACAAGTTAAATAATACCAGTAAGTACAAAAGAATAAACAAAATGAGCAGTTATGAGATGTAATGGCAATACGCCGTTGCTCAAATCAGCTGTATTTTGCAAAAGAAAAAAGAAAAGGTTGTGTCAGAGGTATATGCAGTACTTTTAGAGTAGTTCTTCTTTGTTAAATGTCTTTTGTGTTGATCCCTTGTTATTGCTTATTAAAAACAAAAGGAAATAGAAAAAAGAAAAAGAAACATTGAACTTCCTGAGGATGCTCGAGACGTTTAGACTTACTGTATGTATTCAATAACCATGAACTTTATCTGCTAAAGCGTTCATAAACAATGTTTTGCAGGTGAATAAAGAGACTTGAAAATACTTCAACTCGCTACTACATACAAGCTCCAGGAGAGAAACAAATGAGAATGGTAATGATGCAGTACAAGAACCAATTGGTTCTAAAATCATATAAAACTAAATTGCAAGGAAAATAAACTGTCAGAAACTGAATTTTGAAATAGATACTCTGTATGGACTATTTCGAGATCAAGCTGTTTTCTCTTCTTTCCTAGTTAGTCAAAACTATGTACCTTGAGTTCTTCGACCCGAAGTAGATGCAAAATCATGATGTAGGTCAGTCGAAACTGAGATTCAAGCCTAGTTGCAGTACCAACTATTACATGCTTCAAATCATTTTCGAAAGGGATCTCATCTCGGCACATCACCACAACTGTACCAGGTTTATCAAGTCCTCTCCTTCCAGCACGCCCAGCCATCTGAGTGTACTCTCCGGGAAGTAGCTGCCTAAATTCCTTGCCATCAAACTTTCTTAAAGAATCAAAAACAACCTGCCCCAAAATTTAATACAGTTTAAACTTTTTAGCAATAGGATATTTGAATAGAGAGAGATGTTTGCTTAGCAGATCCTTAAATAATTAATTGCAAATATCAACTGGGAAACTAAAGAAATTCTGCAATCTAAGATGGTACTCTGCAATAATATGCCACATTTCGTCAAGGAATTAGAGCGCACAAGAAGTTTGAACATCAAGGAAAATAAGCAGGTAAAAAATTATAAGTCAGGAATGGCCATAAAACAGAAGCAAACCCGCCAAAAGCTATATTAAGGTATTGCCATGTTTGGTACTGAAAATTCAAAATTTGATCAATACATTATCAGATACTGAACTAAGGAGACCTTTTACCAATAGGTCTTTCAGTGGGATCAATTGATCCCACATAAGAAGTGAACAGCTCAAACTGTTCTTGACCTTCTCTCCTCATGCTACCATTTTCTTATATATTACAGTAAAAAGATATAGAAGGTAAGTTGGGTTCATTATACTTTAAAAAATTCAATGTGAAGTGGTTAATCATACTTTAGACACAATTACCATGTAAATTTTCAGTACTAACAACTAATATTTCAATCTGATCATTTGCTGCCTATGGAAATGCGACAATTGAATTGGATAAAGGGAGCAAAGCAAATAGGGTCAGAAGTAACCAATACTTCCTTTGATACAAAATATTAATCTTAGAGGTTTGGGAGGTACTACAAGAGAAATCAATATCTTACAGGCAAGTATTGTCATCTTGACAAATTCCACCACTGAAGTTGTTTAGCTTATGAGCGTCACCACTTGAGTTGTTTACCTATTGAGCAACACACAAGAGCCCAGGTAGCAAGCTACCTTGATGGATGCTCCCCTTAAAAAAAATTGAATTAATATTGTGTGGGCTGATAGCCCACATATTAGATATTAAACTTATAAGAATAGATACTACCCATGATCTTAGCCAAAAGGCCGACAGCCCACATATAAGATATTAAACTGATAAGAAATTCTGCAATCTAAGATGGTGCTCTGCAATAATATGCCACATGTCATCAAGGAATTAGAAAGCATAGGAAGTTTGAACATCAAGGAAAATACGCAAACCAGAACCAGAAAGCAAACCTGACAAAAACTATATAAAAATATTGCCATGTTTGGTACTGAAAATTCAAGATTTCAACAAGAATGATTTTCTTCAATATAAAGAGACAACAGCTCAGTCCCTCCACCAATGTGGGACAGTTGACACAACAGCCCCTCACCCCCTCTGCACTCCCAGGACTGGACATCTAGAATATGGACAACACAATGTGGAAACAACATTGGGTAGTTCAAGATATGGATAAGTTTTCTCTCTGATACCACTGCAAACAAATGGACCTTGGAGCTAATTACTCAAATTAATAGTCAAATTGAACTTCAAGAAATTCACCCCTTCAAGATGAGTCATTCATTGGGAACCAATGGATAGTAAATTCCACAGCAAAAATTCTTAAAAATACCTACTAAATCTTAGACTATAACCCCTAAGATTTTCAAAAACATCTGATTTCCTATGTGGTCTTTTCTTCATAAAACATGTGCATAAATTGTGCTACTGGCAAACTTGATTGAAAACACATTCCAGAAATTTATGTGATTTCCTCTACCTTCTCTGCTTTCCTCCATTATCTCCACTTTCTAAGCTCTTTAACTCCCAGCTCATTCTAAACTGTTTCTGCATTCTGTCCAGACCCTAAATAGAGCCAATATACTACTATAGCTCAGTTAACCTCTCTCTTGTACGTGCTTTAGGTTTTTCCCTGAAAGAGGATATTTCCAGAATTAATCATTGTTTCTTAATATGTTCTGAGGCTGACAAATAAAGATCCAGCGTTAGTTCTTAAAGTTCTCAGCCTTCAACTCTTGACAATGAATAAATAGCAAAACCATTCTACAACAATTAAATGGAAACATGATCACTATCCTCAGTTACTCAAGAGTTGAGACATGGTATGAATCATATGACAAAGACTCTTTTATCATAAAAAGAGTAACTTTTTATTCCTGATATCAAAATTTATATGGCAGACTTACCTTTTTAGTCTATCCCAAAGAGAATAACATCTTTTTGTATTTAGAAAAAGTTTAACTTTACACTTTCCATTTTACCTTAATGAAATGATTTATAGCCACATAAATGTCCTTGATTTGTTCAAGCCCACAAGTTTCACAAGTCTTCCTTTCTTTTGTCAACTCCGTACCCAGTAAAACATGGCCACGTAAAATGGGATGGAGTGAATATGTTCTATGAGAATAACTGCACTCAAAGTAACAAGATCACTACAAATGATGACTTACCGTCCTGGCTGGAGCATTAACTCCCATTGCAAATGTCTCTGTCGAGAACAGAACCTAAGAAAGAACCAAGAATTAAATGAGCATCTAAGGCCTTTAAAAGTAGAACTCACCAAAGGACAGGAATGTTGATAAGAAATGGGTCACAAAATGGCTAAAGGAGGTAAAGAAAATTCAGCAGCAGTGGTAAAATTAGATGAAATGAACATGACTAGCCCAACGTTCAACTTCGTTCAAGGATTTCACCACTTAACTGATAATTCATTTCATCACAACTGTTTTCCCTTTATTTATTTAGTTAATTTTTCACTTGAAAAGAACATAACATTAGATCACGAGTCATACTTCAAAAAAACAAGAATCATGGGGTCCAAAATTTCTTAATTGGATCCAAAGCTAGTAGACTCTTCCAAGATCTTAAGGAGTTATTTTAGCATAATTTCCTACTAGGATATACTATCAGTGCTAGTATATACAATGACCAAATGCTAATTACTTTATGTTTTTCTTTTTAAAGCTTAAACAATTTGATTTATAGAAGGGAAATCACTGCATTTAAGTAGTATACCTAAAAGAGGAGAAACCTAAACCAAAATATGTCTCTACAAAGGTCACCCAATAACTATCACAAAAAGGGGCCTCATGGATAAACCAAAAAGAAACTAGTGACCGGAGGTTACTCCTCACATGTACAAAATTGTTCTCGACCCTCCTATTCCTCTTTCTCCAAACGACCCACTTGATTGCTAGTGGAACTACATTTGGGTCTTCTCCTCCATCTTCTGAAAGCCCAGCTACACATTGCCTCCTTTACTATTCTCAACATAACCCAATGTACTCGAAACCAGTTACGGACCTCCCACCACAGGTGTGTAGCTACTTGGCAATGTAAAAGTAAGTAGTAATGTAATTTTCAAATATCTGAAATTAACTTCCACTATTTTTCATTGAGTCTCTAACTTTATTCTGCATGTATGAGTATCCAATATTTAATGAAGTAAATGAGCATGTCTTTATGTACATTAACAAGTGCTCTAGCATAAAAATATATGCCTCTTATGTTATTTTGCTGATGTGAGTTTTGATGTTTAACAAACTTCGGAAATGATAAACAAGGGGACCAGATCCAGGAAAGACTCGGTCTTCTGATATTGGGACTAATGATAGGGGGAATGAACGAAACCAAGGGATGAAAGTTGAAGTGGCTAGATATTAGTTTGTCATCATCAAAAAGGGGGAAATTGCCATTTTAAGCTGATTTGAAGTTTTGATGATTTAACAAACTTTCAGATCTAACAAGGGACTAGGTTGTGGTAAGACTCTACATTCGTGAAAAGGTGGAAGACGGTTGTCTAAAAGCTGTCAAAAGTGATGTGGTTGGTGCACGCCTTTTCAGAACAGCAGGCTCCCAACCAATGGCGTTGCTCCTAGGGTTTGTGTCCATTTTATATTAGCTTCTTCTCCAAAGACACAACCAAGATTTGGCAAACAAAGTTTGAATTTCAGAAAATTCACAAGCTTACAAAGTAAAGGCCATCTTCAAGGAAGAACACTGCTCATATTCAACAAGGGACCTGATAGAGTGCTGAAGCGTTTTGTTGTATTTTGAGCTTTGTGTCTTGTGTTCTTACATTGTAAATCTACTCCTAAGTTATAAAGGATAGTAGATCATTTGCTTGTCTAAGTCTTAGTTTGAGTCGGATTAACTAGAGTTAGTTAATCGAATCATCTATGTTTTAGTCAAGCTTCTTTACATCATTGTTTTCATGTTTCTCTTGGGTAGAGTTGCCTAGGAGTGTCAACTAGAGTTAGTTGACGTGTGGGTGTATCAGAGTTGCGGCTTGTCTCCTCTCTTATCTTCGAAGATCCAAGTTGGTGGCTAGAGTTTGCGGTCTTGGGGTCTTGAAGTCTAGATCAGCTAGAGTTAGTTGGTTTAGTGAGCAATAGAGTTATTGCTTAGTTTCCTTTGTAGTAGAGTTGTTACAGTAAGGGGGAAGGGATTCAAGAGTCTGTAATCTAAAGCATTGCTCCGTTTTGAGTGAAATGGAGTTTGGGTTGAAATCATGTGAGTACAGGTCGTGGTTTTCACCGCCCTTGAGCAAGGGGGTTTCCACATAAAATCCTTGTGCCTGATCTACCTTGATTTATTTATTTTCTGCACTTTTATTTTGTTGAGGGACCAGGTCCTGTGATCACTGGTGGACGCATCCATTCCAACATCTTACATGCTTAATTCAAAATAATGTCTGAAATGAAATAAGTAATTAAATATGGTAACGTCCTAACGATATGCTACCTCCACGAGGTAGTGGTAAGGTTTGCGTGCACTCTACCCTCCCCAGACCCCACTTAGTGGGATTTCACTGGGTATGTTGTTGTTGTTGTAATGTCCTAACGATATGGGCATTTCTGTGGAACAATGTGCCATTTCCCTTTAAAAAGCTGGCATGTTATATTACCTGAAGTCCTGAACCAAACCTCGACAAAAAAGCATTTCTACAACTTCCTTGACAATTGGGAGGAGCCCTGCATGATGCACAGCAATGCCCCTGTGGAGAAGGCTTTGAATTCTGATAATCTGTAGTTTAGATGACCATCACTAAGACACTGTTCTCGAATTAAGCAGGACACCAAGAACCAGATGGTCAGCTAGATTAACAAATGCAGCAAATTAGGTAGGACACCTGAGGTAATTTCCCGTCAGATCCCTTAAACCGCGAACATGCTTTATCACAGACTATCCTAATTTCACTTTTCTCAGAGCTACTTGTGAGATCGGTACCAGGGATGTTATCAGCTGTAATTTGTCGCATCGATTCTTCAAAAAACAAAATATAACCACCTGAAATTACAATTTCATGATGAACATTGGGCTTTAATACATGATAAGCCTACTATCAACCAGTAAACAAAAATGGTACTTTTAATTTTTAAAAGAGAAGAGAAGAAAAACACAGCGGACAAGTTATCAAGAGATTAAATACTAACAGCTCCGGATCATGCTAACTATACTGTCACGTGGTGGAAGGAAGATATACAAGGAACTATGCATGTTAAAAAGAAAGAATATTTTTTACATACAGGTAACAGTGATTTCTTCAAGAGTTTATTAATCAGCATCAGCCACAAAGACGCCTCTGATCTCCTAAACCCCATAACATTCTGTCCATGCCCAGTGTTTTGCGTTCCCCAACCAGCACCAAAATTCCCGAATCTTTGGGGACCAGAATGTTTGTGCTCCTTCACCAGAGGAGCTATCACGCCTCTGCCCTTGACCCTTATCAGCAACTGTTGAAGACCCAGGACCAAGCTGGCACCACCAGAGACAGAACTTGTGGTTTTCTTCTTATGTACATCTTTGGCTGCTTTAAACCCATGAGGCAGAAACTCTTCATTCTCGCACACTTTGTAAAGCTCCCCAGAATAGAAGAGACAATGTTCCAAAGGGACAGGTCTTTTGGTTGTCCTGATAGAAAAGATCATAAGAAAAAGGAAACCAGATCAAGCAAACACTCTATAGATATATTATAATGATAAGGGCTCCTATCTTGTTTCCTGAATCATAGTAGGCCCAAGAGAATTTCAAGAAACAAAGTCATATAACTTCATTCTTTTGAATTATAATTTAAAGAAAACACGACTAACCCAGTCACACGAATTTGCTTTTGTTTTGTACGACTAATCCAGTCTGCAAATTCAATTGTGTTTGGTACCTGCAATGAAAAAATGAAAAATCCCTTAGTTTCCCTCCTAGCACAATCTCAAGCATGTGCTTTTCTAGTTCATAGATAGAGACCGATAGTGGGGCTAACATTTCTTCCCACTGAAGTACCTACTTATATTATGTCTTGCCAACTTGAGAGCTCCTTTTGACAGGTTTTACTAACATGGCAACTGCAGTAGGTTAGCATCTTTTCCAATTTTAATTTCCTCCAAACACCCATGCAATGTCATAAAAGGTTGGGGCCTTTCAATGGTAAAAATCTCTTTACTGCCAGCGTGCAGAAACCCTGTCCCCACACATCTATACTTACCATCTTGGTTATCTATAGACAATAATTCTACAGACAATGGTAAATGATGAATGGTGAGTCGGGACCCATTGCCGATCCAAGAAATCGGGTTTCAATTGATTTTAAGTTGTATGCCATAAGCCCTAATATGATTCCTTATGTTCACTTTTCTCATTTCTCTTTTTCATCTCCTTTTTTCTAGTTTTCATTAGACTAATGTAAAACAATCAACCAAATGAGGTAACTCAAGACTTTTCCTATAAACAAAAGTAGGCACAATGCCAACCTACTACAATCGTGCAATCGGTTCACGAAGTCCTTTTTTAGGAATGATTGTGTTCCCACTCCAATAGAAATTAAGAGACCTTCGACATAGTTGTCTTTATGGTTGAAATGGTCCAAAATTTGACACTGAAGTATAGAGAGCATAGTCCTCTTTGTGCTTAAATTGATCCGGGAACCTCAAGATGAAAAGATATATATATATATATATAGACAACATATCAAAAACAGCAACAACAAAAGAAAGAAATTATGACGGTGTTGTCCAGGCTAGCTTGCGCATACCTCGACTATTCCACCACGTACCTACTACCCCCACCAGAATAGGTACTAGACCGACCAAGGCTTGGGCAAATGGGAAGAAATCGTTTAGATAGTTTTATCACCGACAAGACTTAAATCTAAGACGTCATGGTTCTCCACCCACTTCATTGACTACTAAGCCACACCTTTGGATGCAGCAAAAATCTTAATCAAAAAAAGAGTTTCTGGAAGAACATTTGACATTAGATGACTAGTTTTACTTATATTTTGGTTCTTTTTTAAGAGGAGCATAGGAAATAATTAGTACTGAATAATAAGGGTAAAAAAGGTGTAAATTGATAAATTATCTCTTGGTTTTCTAAATTGGACAAGTAAAAGTGAACATATATTATTAGTACAGTGGACAAGTAAAAGTGGACGGAGGGAGCAGGTGGTAAATTCTTATGTGGCCTCCCCTCCAAACCAACCATAATTTCTACCAGACAATATCTGACGAAATATAATTAAGATTCGGTGGATTTAGAGAATCCAAAAAATTAAGTCGAGCGTGCTATAAACCTGAGGAGTGAGATTCTGCTGAGGCTGAGAGGCATCAGAAGGTTGTGCACTTTTAGAAGACAACAAACTGCCAGAGGATCCATAAGAAGAATCTGTACTACCACAAGCAAATGTGTACCAATTAGATTGTTAAAAGTACACGATACAACTTGGAAATTGCTGCACCAACTTTAATCTACAAGCATGCAAAGACAACTTTTATAAGACAATTGCGGAAAACCATTTCTAACAGAAAAAACATGAAGAGAAAACAAATGTTCAGAAAAAAATTGAAGGAAAAGCTACCAAAAAAAGATTGAAAATCCAGGATTTAGCACTGGGAAACAGCTCTGCACCTCATAAGGAAGGCCAAGATTTAAATGTATCATCAATAAATTGAAATAATCACCCGAACAACAACATACCCAGTATAGTCCCACAAAAGAGACCTTACCCCTACCTCAGAAGCAGACAGATTGTTTTTGATAGACATTCTACTCGAGATAAACAGTCCAAAGCAATCCAGAAAGCGAAAACGGAAGTGAAAGCATCACAAAGCATACCGAACAGTAACTACAACAAAATTATACCATAGTCGAAGTATAAGAAACATCATATAGTAACAGAAATCGAAGGATCACCAGAATGACATTGAAATTTTAGACAAAACTAGTAGATCACAAAACCCTTTACTCAAAAACTCAAAGTAACTGGATTAACAAGGCATTAGCATGCCAGATAAGAGACTTACCAGATCACACCAGCAAAAACATTCAAAGAAGACGATTTTACATATATGAGCCAATGAACTAAAATCAAGCTCAACAATCGAATCTAAACATATAAACTATATGAATTCTACCAACAAAATACTCAAACACAACAAACCATCAAATGAACACAAGGCAAAACCACCACAACAACAACAAAAAGGAATTCTGACATGCCAGAACACAAGGAGGACATTAATCAACACACACCCACATGCCAAGAAACTTCAATTTAACAGAAACAAATGAATAAACACTCAGGCACCTGATAAATAGCCAAAAAAACCGCACCTTGTTACAGGAGTAAGCAAAATCGCTCAGCAACTTGTTACAAAAAGCACATTAGTTGGATTAAGGAAAAAATGGACCTCCAAAGAGATTAAAATTGAAGGATTCTATGAGTTTTTTCTGTATGCGGTAGGGTTAGGGTAGTGAATAGAGCAAATGAGTGTTGCTGAATTTGATGATCGGTTTTTCTTCTCTTTTAACCAAACTGAAATTGGCTGGACTAGCCGATTGCCTAATCTCCTCATCTCTTTCATCATCTCCATCTCTTCCGTTTCACTCCTCTCCTCTTCTTCTTCTTCTTCTTCTTCCTCCTACGCAGGGTTTTGGAATGCTGCAGAAAGGTATAGGACTTTTTCCAATTTAATTAGTTGTGTTTTCATGCAAAGCACAATTACATGTGTATTAAGTTTATCGAAAATAACTTTTCTATTCCTGAAATAATGTAAGATTCACTTAATATACCGTTACATGAAAATATCAAATTACAAAAAATATATTATCGAAAATCAAATTAAAAAATCGAAGTTACAAAAAATATGAATCGATATCGAATCAAAAAAATTCGATTCGATTTTTCGGTATTTATGTTGAACCCTGAAAATGATAATGTTTGAAAATAGATAATTCAGAACAGAATTGAGACTGCTATCCAGTTGGTTCTTTATTTCGAGTAGTACAGTCTACTTTGGTAATAAATAAAATGTTTATTTATAAAAAAAAAAAAAGAGGAATAAAATTAGGAGTTGACACATATATTGATTGCATGATATGTTTTAGTTGTTGCTTGTCACTAATAAAATAGTTACAAATACCACAATATTTATGATATTTCATGTTAATTTGATATTTTATTTTTTTAAAAATGAAATTAGGAGTTGATGTATATATTAACTGCATGATATGTTCTAGTTATTGCTCGCGACCAATTAAATAATTACAGATGTCATAATATTTCAAGTTGATTTGATCTATTTCATAAGAAATAAAATCAGAAGTTGATGCATATATTGTTTGCATGTTACATTTAGTTATTGCTCATGACTGATAGAATAGTTGCAAATGCAGCAACATTAGGCCGTGAGAGAACCTATTACCCAATAGGCGAACCTTGTTCTTTTATTATCAATTAACTTTTTAACTAATACGAAAATAATATTGAAATAAAAAACTAACTCATATAAGTGCGGAATAATGAGTAAAAGTCAAACTACCCAAAGACATGGTGACATCAGTACATGAGCGTCTATGGACTACGAATACGAAACAAGTCTGAAAACTAAAAAAGTTGTCCAGAAGGAAATAAAAGGGTCTCTAGAATTCAATACTACTGGAGAGAAAACAACTCACCCTGATATCCAACAATCACCAATCTCAATCCCAACAATAAGTCAAGTGCCGCTAGTACATTACTCAGTTCTTGCATGCAAAAAGGGTGCATCAAGTATAGAGTGAGTACAGAAAACACGTGTACTCAACAAGCTTTGATTTCTAATCCTTCCTAGAAGCGATAACAGATATACCCTAAAAATTTCTTTCTCAGTCAGTATAATTAAGTCATAAAATAAATCACCTCAACATAATAATTAGAACATGTGTTTTTTTAAAATAAATCAATTACACCACTAATAATATCACAACGTATTTCAAATGTATCAAGTTAAATCAGTATCACAATCATCTCAATGTCAAATCAATATGGAATGCAATGTAGATGAAATGTAATGCACTGGCCAAAAATGAGTATACGCTCGCTTCCTCTATCAGATAGTCAGGACCCATGGGGGACTCATGAGGTTCATATACCTGCCGGAACTATTTGTCATCAGCATAATAACACTCGTTGGCACCATTTGCCATCGACACAAGTATCACTTGCTGGAATCATTTCTCATCGACTTTTATAACAACCCGCTAGGTCGTTTTGAGTACTACACCTATTTCCCTCGTAAAAGAATCTTCCCGAAGATTTTAAATAAGAATTTTGAACTATTCGTTTAACTACGGTTATTTAGTTGGCAGGTATTTATTAAATAATCAATTTTTAGTTGGTAGTTAATGGGCCAAGTCTGAAATTTAGTTAATACCTTATACCACTTGGGCCAAATTTATTAAAATAATTGAGTGAAATTTAACATTGATTTATTTATTGAATCATAATATTTTTGCTCTAATTATTATTTAAAAGAAACCAAAGTGAGCAAGAATACTTACCTGGACAACAACTACAAGGAGTAGTCGTGAAGTTTCTTCAACTAGTATTGTTTTGTCAAGACATTGATAACTATTATATTATACTGTTATGAGAGAATTTTTTTAAAAAAAATTCTAATTGTAATTTCTACTACTAATGATTGCAAAGTAATTTAAGGATGGGGTTAAGGTTTAATGATGCTATAACGATGGGTTAGGGTAGCTGAGATCTTCACACTTTCATTTGGATTGATTATAAATGCTATTCTGTGGACCAATATGTGTAGCAAAGCTATCCTTTCTATACTAGTTTGTAAATTCTTTAGTCGAAAATACATTACCACCACCTTGATTAATGTTTTTTCCTTGAAATAAATAACAAGAACAATAAGCAGCATCCACACTAATATTGTATTCCAATCAATCTCGATATTCATCAAATCACGTATAAACAAAACGACGTGGTGTTCCAAAAGAATCAGTTTGAGAGAACTGATGAGTTCGAGGTTGACAAAGACCTTTTTATGATGTATGCCCTCCTTATCTCATCACAAAGGTTTGGATGATAATTCAAAATTGGAGTTCTTTTAGCCGGATCAGGCTTTAAATCATTTACATCAAATTCTTGTCTTTGAGAAGAGTGAGATGATATTTTTACTTGGTTAACGTTTTCATCTCGACGTAGTTGATTTTGATTTTGAGACGCCAAACTTGTTTTGGATTCTACGAAAATATTTCTCCAAGCTCATTGAACTCCAAAATGAAATAGAAGTCAAGTGTACCACACTTATTAAAAATCAATCTACAATACACCAAATATTTGATCAATACTCGAATAAATAAAGTAGCTTTCAACATAAAAATTAAGATACGCAAGTCTTTCAACACATGATTAAAAAAAATTAAACTAAAGAAAAAAAAGAATTAAGAAATACTTTTTAACACTTCAATGATTGTTGGGGAAGAAATATAACAATGACTAAAGCTTTCAATTTCTCAAAACTTGCAAATATGTATGAAAATTGAGAAGAGAGAGATAAAGAGTAAAGTTGTAAAGGGTTTTGGGAGAAGAAGAAGACAAAAAACTAAAAGGTAAAATGTTTTATTTAATAACTATGAATCTATTCCTTTTTTAAATTAAGAAAAGTCAGAAGAGAACCTTTTGTTTTCTTAACTTAAAAAACGTCACTTTTGTTCTCTTTTTAAGCAAAAAAACGGAACAAAAAAATTGAACAAAATGCCTAAGTCTTCTCTTTTTTAAGAGAAAATTGAACAAAATGCCTAAGTCTAGGTTTAAACCCAGGCCACTAAGGCAACTTTAAACAGCCTTAACCATTGAGCTATCTTTCTTTACTATGTCAAGGATGTTCAATAATTAGTATATATCCAAATATTGATATTTAATAAATATACTAGCAAACCACCCTCTCTAAGGTGTAGCTTCCCGCCCCTGTCACGAGTAAGTTCCACTACCCACACGTTCCATTGTCCAGCTTAACCACAAACTATATCACTTTCACTGTTCAGCTTAACCACAATTTATATCATCAAGTGCTTTAACTTTAGAGTCATTTACAATGATGAAATTTGTGTTCAGTCCATACGTCTAAATTGGACAGTTTCACGTTAAAACCAGAGATTTTGAATTAAGGGTGACAATAAGGTTTGAAAATTAAATGACAGTGACTCAAGTTATTTTAATTGAGTGTGGGTGACAATTATGTAATTAAGGATTAAGAATTTATGAGGGATGTGTGGGAATTGTCCTCAAGTTTTTAAGTTGACAATTTGGTCCATTGTATTAAAAATTAAAAAAAGGTAAAAGACTAAAACCCTAATTTAACTAAAAAGGGAGGGAACTCAAAAGGGGGAAAAAAATCTGTCATTTTTGCAGCTTTCAGCTTCGCTTCTTCGTTTCCTTTTCTTGTTCGTTCCTCTTGTTCTCTTCTTCTTTTTCCTTCTTATTCTTGTTCTTCGTGTTGTTGCCCGCCTTTTTGTTGTTGGCTATTCTTACTTCTTCTTCTTCTTCTTCCTTTTCTTCTTCTTCTTCTTCTTTCTTTGGTGGTTCATGTAGCTACTCATTGGATCAGATTTTGTTCTATATTTGACATTATTTCATAAAGTGATTTGATAAGAAAAAATAATAGTTCTTACATTGAACTATTCATCTAGGTATACCTGTATATTTTTCAATAATTTACATTCGCGTTTCCAACAAATGTTGCAACTTAAGTATATATGCTGCAACATATATTAATTTTTTTGCAACAGATGACTCTTGTTGGATAAGTCATTTGTTGCAACAGATGACTTATTTGTTGCAGTCATCTGTTGAAACATAATAGTTATATGTTACTACAAATGACTTATTTGTTGCAAAGATATATTATCCGTTGTAACAAATGACTTACCTCTTGCAATAGATGACTAATCTATTAAAATAGAATAGTCATGTGTTGTAACAGTTGACTTATCTGTTGCAACAGAATAGTCATATGTTGAAACAGATGACCTATCTATTGCAATAGAATAGTCATATATTGCAACAGATGATTTATCTATTATAACATATAAGGCATCTGTTAAAACAGATAAGACATATGTTACAACAGATAAAGAATTTTACCAGATGCAGAACTTGTATACTATACTATCATTATTAACTGTTTTTTAAATAATTTTTTTTAGATACCATTAATGGAGGAATTAATAACAATAGGGGTTGAGTGTTATGGTGAATGGATCGATAAGAACAATCGATTTTTTTGGCGTTAAAAGGATGGTGACATTAAATAGTCGATAGTGATGACTGTCAAAAGAGATGCACACTTCTCTAGGATAATTTCCAATAGAATTGACATTTGTTGTTACAGAAGTGTAACCTTACATGTCAATTTTCATTGTAATTCAATAGAATTGTGATAGAAGACAATAATTAATCATTATATATAGTGTTATAATAACTTTTGTTTACTAAATTAACATCAAATGTAATAATTTTCATCAAATTAGTCAATTCATTAATCCATTATATTCAAGATAATATCATTAGTTGATCATCTAATCACTATATAATTCAATATGATTATAATACAAGACAATAATTAATCATTATATATAATGTCATAACATTATTTATTACTAAAATAGGGTTAAATGTAACAATTTTCATCAAATTGGTCAATCATCAATTCATCAAATTGGCATATGTTGCAACAGTTGTTTCAACTGGAAATTACCACACAGAATTGACATTTGTTCCAACAAAATTGCAATATGTTGTAACAACAGTCAATTATGTTGGAACAGATGCACACTTGTGTGGTCATTTCCAACAGAATTGACATCTATTGCAACAGAAGTGTAACCTTACATGTCGATTTTCATTATAATTCAATAGGATTGTGATATAAGACAATAATTAATCATTATATATAGTGTTATAACACTGTTTATTACTAAATTAAGTTTAAATGTAACAGTTTACATCAAATTAGTCAATTATCAATCCATCAAATTGACATATGTTGCAACAAATGTAAATTCTGTTGGAAATTTACCCCATAGAATTGACATATGTTCCAACAAAATTGCAATCTCGTGCAACATATGTCAATTTTGTTGGAACAAATGCATACTTCTGTGTGGTAGTTTCCAACATAATTAACATCTGTTGCAACAGACGTGTAACCTTAAATGTTGATTTTCAATGTAATTCAATATGATGGTGATATACGACAATAATTAATCATTGTATATAGTTTTATCGCATTATTTATTACTAATTTAAGGTCAAATATAAGAATTTTCATCAAATTGGTCAATTCATCATTCCATTCATGATAATACCATTAGTTGATCATCTAATCACTATGTAATTCGATCAATATAATTGTGATATAAGATAATAATTCACTATTTAATTCAATATGATTGTAATTCCAATAGATGCACACTTCTGTGTGGTAATTCTCAACAGAATCGACATATGTTGCAACAGATTACACTTATGTTTAAACAATATAGACAAAATACTTCATAAAAAAGAATTCAATAGTAGACAAAATAGTAGACAACTTATCAACATAAAACACTGTCATTAATTATAAATATGATAATTTAACCAACATCATGCAAGGCTCCAAGCTCCTACATACTATCCGAGCAAAGACTATGTAATCTTCTTTGATGGAAAGACTCTAATATTAAATGTCAATTCCTTATCACGATTAAGAAAATAATCATGTTTATGATGGCATTCTTTGCATCGACAGCGAGAACATTTGTTCTTAGAAGAGGAAGCAGCAAAAGATTGAGCATCTGTTATTTCTCTTGTTTCTTATGACATTTATCTACAAGGTAAATAAAAAAAGGTTACAACTGATTCAAAAAAACAAGGGGTATCAATCTATATCTATATATAATATAAAGCTAGATAAAAGAAAAGTGATATGACACCTCTCTTTGGCCAAGGATCCTATTTATCTTTTTTCTCCTTTTTTGCCTTTTTATTTTTTTTCATTTTTCTTAATTATTTTATTTTTAAAAGTCATCTCCATAACTCACACCTCTTCATTTTCATAACTTATATCCTAATAATTAGGGGTGTCAAAAGAATATGAAAAACCGACCGAACCAATTTCTATTTTTTTTCAATAAATTAAAACCGTGGACCTTTATTTAAGTGTATAACCTTCCCGAACAATTGGAATGGTCTTTTTAATTTATGAAAAAAACTAAAAAATTCCCGAACCGAACCGAATAACCTTACATGTATGTAAATATATTTTATATATTAACAATATGTTAAATTTAATACATAAATATATTTTATAACATTTTTCAAATATAAATATAACCTAGGTCCTAGGTCTCTGGTGACTAGACAACTTTGGGTCTTTGCTCTTTATTTAGCCTTTACTTAATTAGGTTTAAAATTGAAAGATACTGTAATAGATACTCTATCAAACAATACAACAAAACCTATGCAAACACTCCTATTAAATGTTTAAGATCAAACAATATGGTTACAAGATTTTAAATTTTTGTCTTCTTGGTGAAGAATTAAAGTGCTTCTTCAAGAATATATTTGTGAAAGAAATTTTTTAATAGTAGTATATTTTGAGGTTATATTTTAAAAGAAAAAAAGCCGAAAATTAATTGAACCGTACCTATACCAAAGAGAAGCCGATATGATTGGGATAGTTTAAAAAAACTAATTTTGGTTATGTATTATAAAATACCCAAAAAATTGGGATGGAACAATTTTTGAAAAATAACCGACCGAACCGTACACCCTAATAATATCTATTAATTTTATGCCTTTAATTCACACATTCATCTTCATAACTTCTACTATTAATAAAATCCATTATTTTTATTTCTTTTTAAATCCATAACTCCCAAATAATATGTTGCCTATAAATTATGACACCTTATCTTGAGTTTCTCCTCATAAATTTTAATTTAATCACAAGTGAAAAATAACAAATACATATTAGAACAAGAAGAATAGTTTCTTACTAATACTTTTCTATATGGAGCCTTACAATGTCATCCCTTAAAAATTAACCAAGAGATATCACAAATATTTTGATGTTTCTCATGTCATCAACAAGTTGTCTGTGTTTGCAGGATATGCGAAGGTGAGACAATAATGTTCAATCAACTTTCCAGGCTTCAGTGTGTTGGGTTTTAAAGGTGTGAATAGGAAATGAATAGTCGTGACTCTCCTGAAGGGTTGTAACTTTACCGAAGGGTTGTGACCTTTACGGAAAGTTGTGACCGTTTGAAAGGTTGTGCCTTTTCCAAAGGGTTGTCACCTTTCATGAAAGGTTGCCCCTTTTCCAAGGAGTTGTGACCTTTCCGATAAGGCACAATTAACACATTTTCATACTACCCTTTGTTGGCTATAAATAGAGAGGATTTCTCTCATTTTTAAGTATGAAAGTTTTCTTTCTTTTGCATATATTTTCTTACAAAACAAAATAGAGTCTATGTGTGATTCGTTGCTGTCTTTTTGAGTTCGTTGAAATTATCGAAGTTTGAGGTACCGCTACTTCTTTAATGGTTAATCCGTTTTATCTTGGGAGGAATTAATCTACAACCTCAGATACTTGAGGAGATTAAATTTCTTCAGGACACACAGTGGGTTCTGTGGACTCGGATAGTTCTTTTTTTTTCTTTTCATCTTTTATTATTTCTGGTTTGCTAATCTGAATACAGGAGATAACAAGCTTAAGAAATTTAATTATTGATGGTATTAACTGTGGTAAGAAAATTACTGTTATTTTCTTCTTTTTGTTGGGAAAAAAAAGAAGAGAAAGAGAATTATTTTATCATATGATAAAAGAGATTTGGAATGAATTAGTACTACTTTAATATGCTTGAGTATATTTTTTGTAGTAAGTTTTCCTTGGATGGGTAAGATTATTTTTATTTTCTTCCCAAGTGCATTTAAGCATTGCACCCCTTCAGTTTTCTTTTCAATGAGAAAAGTTATTTTGTGCATAAAGGTCAAGATGTGCACTTTAATTATTTTTCCTATATTCTTGGTTTTATATAACTATGAGAAGAAGTAAATAAACAGATGTTGTCTCCTAACAATATTTGAATATGAGTTTAGTTTCTATTTGAAAGTCAATGTCTTCTAAGGAAAATTGGAATATGATGGAAACTACTGGGAAAGGAAAAAATTAGCAAAAAAAGTGACTTGCATGGAATCATTGCTGACAGATAGAATGGGAGTAAAAATCAGGTTCTATCTTTATTTCCCTTGATTATTTTTTTTCTATCCTTTATAAGTTATGAGATTTATTTCATAAATGTTAGGATAGATGATCATTATGTAATAATCTCAGAATATATCTTTAGTATTAATAATATGTATTCTGTTTGGAGGGGGGAAAAACTTTTGTAATTTTCTACTCCATGTGAAATTTGATTGTGTCTGAATTTTGGAGACTAAAATTTTCTATTTTTTTTTACTCCTTTAGTTTGAAGAATATAAGAACTTCACCAAACAAATCAGACTGTGCATTGGTTTGAAGAATATAAAAAACTTCACCAATTTGTTAAATACTCCGTTTGAATGAATAATCTGACTTCAAGAGTATAAAAACTTCGTCAGGAATATTAAGGTTAAACGATTTGAAGAATGTAAAAACTTCATCGTTAACTAGAAACAGTGTTGTATTTAAGGTTTCTGGAGATTAAAGCCATTTTTGGTTTTCCATCTGTCTGAATCGGAAACTGATTTGAAGAATATCAAAACTTCATCAGAATTCAAGGCTCATTCGTCTAATGATTAGAAGAATATAAAAGCCTCATCGTTAAACTAGAAACAAGTTGTATAAAGATTGAATCTTTATTGTTAGTATTCTAAATACTAAATGGTCTGTCTAATTATGACAGAAGGGGAAAAAAACATCAGTGACATAAAATTAGTGATTTTTGTGCTTGCAATGAGTGTTTCTATGGATTAAATCTCCAAAAGAAGGCTTCCCGTTGCCAATGTGTATTTTGATGGTATACAAGTTGAAAGCATGGAAAAAAAATATGTGACTGTCCAATTTAAATTTGAAAGTACAAGATATGAAATTCAATGACATTCTTGTATTATGTTAGACTCACAAAATTCTTAGAGTATATTTGATATTGTGGTCGTTGAGTCTCTCTTTACTAGTATATGATATGACTAGTATAAAACCACAAAATTATATTACTCGTTCAAAAGATTTGTATTCTTTGATGAAAAAGTTTCACTTAAAATATTGTGATTTTTCATGAAAAGATATGTTTATTAAAATAAATTTATTTGTATAGACATGAACATTGGTGAAAAGTGATATGTCATGTTTGTGTTGTAAAAGAAGCATGTGGGTTGTATGCTCTTTTTGGACCCAATAAGATTATATTCATGGGTAACTATGCAATCACCAAATTGAAGGTTATGAAAAGGTTCTTCTGGAAAGGACATCTGGCAAGGTGCTGACTCTAAACAATGTTTGTATCTGACAAAGTTATAAAAAGTAAAGACCAAAATATTTGTGAGAAAAAGTTACCTCTTGGAGGGTTTTTTCAAACTCAATATTTCTGCTTGTTCTTACTTGCTTGAGTCAAAATGTTTGTGACGTGAATGCTTGGGACATGTCTATTACAAAACTTTGCGAAAACTGATCAACTTAGAAGTTTTGCCTAACTTTGAGTGCAATAAATAAAAATGTCAAGTTTGTGTTGAATCTATGTATGTTAAGCATTCTTATAAATTTGTGGAAAGGAATTTTAATCCTTTAGTATTGATTCACGCTGACATTTGTGATATGAAGTCAACACCATCTCGTGGTGGAAAAAAGTATTTTATAACTTTTATTGACAATTGCACTAGATATTGTTATGTCTATTTGCTGAATGGTAAGGATGAAGCAATAGAAACATCTAGGCAATATAAAACTGAAATTAAAAATCAGTTGGATAAAAAGTTTGTCATGATTATAAGTGATAGATGTGGAGAATATGAATCTTCTTTTACAGAAATATATTTGGAAAATGAAATCATCCATCAAATTATTGCACATACTCACCTTAATCTAATGAAATTGCTGACAGGAAAAAATTGAACTTTGAAGAAATTGTTGAATGTCCTACTTATAAGTTCAGGTTTACCACAAAATTTGTGGGGGATGCTATCATTATAGCAAAAGAGAAGAACAAAAAGTTTGTCTGTTCAGAAAGAAACAAAAAGTTCTGTTTGTTAAGAAAGGGAGCAACAAAAAGTTTTGTTTGTTCAGGCTTTGTTGTATTCTAATAGAGAATTGCTTGTCGCCTCTTAAAGTATATACAAGCAATAACTCTTGAAACATAGTGATCATATAATTTCCAATATAGTCTATTCCATATGAAAAATGGAAATGAGGGAAATCCAACTTGAAATATTTCATAGTGTGGGGTGTCGAGGAAAAATTCAAGTTCCTATTCCCAAAAGGGTCAGAATAGGACCTAAGACTGTGGATTGTATGTTCATAGGATATGCTACAAATATTAAAGCATATCGATTTATGGTTCATAAGTCCAAACTGTCGGATAGTAAAGTGAAGGGTTTAAACGACCTGGAAAAGAACCAAAGGAGAATGTACTTAATAGAGAGATTCAGAGGTGTGGTAAATATCAAAGGACATCTACTTCCTTTGGGTTTGATTTTGTAACATTTCTTCTTGAAAATGAGTCCCAATCTTGAGCAATCATACTTGGGAGTTGGTTGATCTTCTTTCAGGAAATAGATCTTTGGGTTCAAAGTGGATCTACAAAAGGAAAAAAAAGTTGATGGAACTATTGACAAATACAAAGCAAGACTTGTTGTCATAGGCTTTAGACAATAAGAATGCATTGATTATTTTGACACATAATAGCCACTAACTAGGATTACATCAATTCAGATGCTAATAGCGCTAGTTGTGGTATATGACCTTCAAATTCGTCAAATGGATGTTAAAACAACTTTCTGAAATGGAGAATTGGAGGAAGAAATTTAAATGAAACAACCCGAGGGCTTTGTAGTTCCTGGTAAAGAAAAGAAAGTGTGTAAACTTGTTAAGTCACTTTATGGACTAAAAACAAGCACCGAAACAATTACATGAGAAATCTGACCAAACCATGTTGACAATGGATTCAAGATTAATGAATGTGATAAATGTTTTTACATTAAAGACACTCGAAATCACAAGGTCATTGTTTGTTTTTATGTTGATGACATGTTGATCATCAAAAGAGACATTTCTGACATAAATGCTACTAAGCATATGCTAGAAAGTAACTTCGATATGAAAGACATTGAAGTTGCTGATGTGATTGAAACGGTACTTGACAAGTTCAAGTATTTGGATTTCAATATTGTCAAGATTTCAATAAATGTGAGCTTTGTACTTCAAAAGAACGAAGGAGAAAGTGACTCACAATTGAATTATGCTATAGTATTGAGAAGTATGATATATATCATAAGGTGTACGCAATCAGATATAGCGTGTGCTATTAGTAAACTGAGTCGGTTCACGAGTAATCTCAATCAAAATGATTGGATGACAATGAAAAGAGTTTTAGAGTATTTAAAACATATTTTAAAAAACTATGCTTTGCATTATAACAATATTCAACAGTATTGGAAGAACATAATGTTGCAAATTGAATCACCAGGTCAAATGAAGTAAAATTCACAAGTGGATATGTACTTACTCTTGGTGGAGGAGCAGTCTCTTGGAAATCTTCCAAACAGAAATGTATCTCTCGCTCTACTATGAAATCTGAGTTTATCACTCTAAATAAGGCCATGAAAAAGTTGAATGACTCCGGAATTTCTTGAAAGATATTTTCTTTTTGCCCGAATCTTTAGCACCAGTATGCATACATTGTGAAAGTTAAGTTGCTATAGGTAGGGCATGGAGCATGATGTATAACGGAAAGTCTCGTCATATATGACGTAGACATAATATAGTTAGAGAACTACTCTCTAGTGGAATTATCACAATTGACTATGTAAAGTCAAAGGATAATGTGTCAGATCTACTTACAAAAGGCCTAACTAGAGAGGGAGTTGATAGATTATCAAAGGGAATTAGACTATGACTGAGGACAAGTCATTGTGGTGGTAACTCTACCTAGAAGACTGGAGATCCCAAGATCTAGGTTCAAGGAGATAAAACAAAATCATTAATGACGGTTCAACATTGTAAAAAAATATTTGATAGTCCATTCTCATGATGAGACAATGTTCAGTAACTAGGATAAAGGCATTAGGACTTTTTAATGGTTTTTAAGTTTGACACAGGGTATATCAAATGGTGTATCTACGGGATAACACATTTAGAAATCACCTATGTAAGTGTGAAGTGTAAGCCGCTTCAAGGAGAATCCGATAAGGCCAGTTCTCTACGTATTTATAAACCAAGACGTGTTCATGGCTGAAACGAACAAAACAATGAGAACCAAAAATAGTTCAAGGGTTGATTGTGTGGCTTATGTTGTCTAGGTATACATAGAGCAAACTCTCTCTCTCTCTCTCTCTCTATATATATATATATATCTTTTATTTAAGACAAATAAATCAAAATTCCACAAAAACCAACATTAGCCTATATATTAAGCCAAGTTTAATAAATTAAAGGAGATGTAAAAGATCTTTAAATCATATAACCGTCAACACCAAGACATGATTATATTAAAAAAAAAAAAAAGCAAAGACAAAGTACATTGTATAATTTTATTTTTTTTAATCTCATGTCTGAACTAAAACCCACTATACATAAACCATAACCATTAACTCAAAAATAATTCAGGTTTCAATAATCAAGAAATATTAATGGTATAGCTAACTTGAAATTCGAAACAACAAACTCAAACAATTAGAGAGTAGAAAACTTGAGAGAGCATATGTATGTAGAATAGAACAGTAGAGAAGAAAAGAAACAAATAGGCCAAGATGAAAGGTAAGGTTAAGTTGTAAAATTTTGTGTGGAAAGATGTGATAGTTGGAGGCATGAACAACATGAATATTATGCCTAATAATTTGTCAAAATCATTTTGAAAGTACCCTTTAATTACACTACATTGCATTTCATAAGTATGCAGATATTTAAGAATGAGTTTGAAGGACTAAAAATTTGCAATGAGCGTTAAGATAAAATTCAAATTATTATGATCAGTGGAAAATATATATTAAGCGATACAAAGCAAATAAGATTGATTATTCAAAGGGGTTGGACCTTGTCATTTTACTAGGGATAGTTAATTTTTACAGAATTTTATTCTTGTTATTTATTAAAGTTGGTGAAAAGGTTATGCCAACTATATAAGAGCATTCATGTCTATTTCACATAATGAAATTAATTCAACAGAAAAATCTTTGAATGTATTTAATCGATTTTAAAATTATATATGTATCTTTTCTTTTCTCGAACTAAGCAACATCAAAATTTATAATTAAGTAAATAAAAGTGTGTCTTCTTTAAAAAAATAAAACTTTAATGAGATATACAGTCACATATATTTCAACATCAGAGAAGACAAAGATATTATGCTTGAATACTCTCACCCTAAATTGTAATTTCATGTATTTGGAACAAGAAAAAAGAATCAACCCAACACATGAGGGGACAAGAAATTATAAGACTTTTTAAAACTTTTGAATATATCTAAAAGTTTAGTGAAAAATCAATATGACTCATAGCTTGAATTTTATGCTTCCTTAGGTTACATAGGAAAAATGAACAATACTGACATTTTCATGTTTGATTATTTCAAGTCGCCGAACCTGTAAAGACAATAAAAAAGTTACACTCCTTATAGAATAATTATAGTGTAGATAGGTAATAGGTAATAGGTAATATATATGTATTATATGTTGATTTTTTTTTTCTTTCATGTGCTTACTTTTTTATATTCTAATTTTAAATTACGTTATCATGTTTTTGATTAATTTTTTAAAAATAATAATTTATAATCGAATATATACATATGTCATGCTTTTGTATCTTTAATTTGTTAGCACACGATATATCTAATAATAAAACATACTACTTGCTATCATTATGTTTTTTTGTTTCTTAGTCTAAAGTACTATATACTCATACATTTTTTGCGTTATTTTTTATTGAATGATAAAGATGATTCTTGGAATAACAAAAATGTCATGCTTTTGTATCTCTAATTTGTTAGCACACGATATATTTGATAATAAAACTTTCTACTTGCTATCATTATTTTTTTATTTCTTAGACTAAAGTACTCTTGCATTTCTTGCGTTTTTATATTGAATAATAATGATAATTCTTGGAACAACAAATATGTCATGCTTTTGTATCTCTAATTTGTTAGCACACGTTATATCTGATAATAAAACATACTACTTGCTATTATTATATTTTTTTTCTTAGACTAAAGTACTCATGCGTTTCTTGCGTTTTTTACTGAATAATGATGATGATTCTTGAAACAACAAAAATGTCATGCTTTTGTATCTCTAAATTGTCAGCACACGTTATATCTGATACTAAAACATACTACTTGCTATCATTATGTTATTTTGTTACTTACTCTAAAGTATTCATGCATTTCTTGTTTTATTTTTTGCTGAATAATAAAGTTTATTCTTGTAACAACAAAAAATTCAGATACTTCTTGGAGCTTCTAGAAAGTTTGAGTAAAATATCTTTTGATAATTTTTTATTTAATTAATATTTATATAATCTCAAAACTTAATAATTAAGGTAGGTATTTAAAGAATATGATAAATTTTCTAGATTTTTTTATATCTAGAACCATCTATTTACTAGTATAAATATGTGTGACCTTAATCAATTGTAACCAAGTCAGTTCAAAAACATTTTATTCCTTCATAAAGTCTTTCTCCCAAAATCCTCATTCTCCTTCATGGATACTGCTCTTTTCACCACCCAAAACATGAAAATTTTGAAGAATGAAAAGTCTCATGTTCTTAAAGCACTATTCCAAGGCCAATGTCAAATTAATCCATGTCTTCAATTTTCCAAACAATTAATCAATTTAGGCATTGAAGTCACGTTAACCACAAGCCTATCAGCTTTCAGTAAAATTAAAAAACTTTCAAATGTTGAAGGATTAAGCTTTGCTCCTTTCTCTGATGGCTATGATGGCAAATTTCAGTTAAGTTCAACTGATGAGTTCCGTTTGTTCTATTCTTCTGTAAAGTCTCGCGGGTCAAAATTCATTTTCAATTTGATCCAGTCAAATGCAAAAAATGGTACCCCTTTTTCATATGTCATCTATACTATTATCATGGAATGGGTTGGTTTAGTGGCCAAAAAAATTAATATCCCATCTACATTATTTTGAATCCAACTAGCCACAATTTTTTATGTTTACTATTATAGATTCACAAACTATTCTGACTATTTCAAGAACTGTGATGCTAAGGATAAAATAATAGAATTACCAGGATTGCCATCACTTAGTCCAATTGATTTTCCTTCTTTTGTGTTTGATAGCGTGGAGAGTACCAGTTGGGCAGTTAAGTCTATTAAAAGGCAAATTGAAATGTTGAATAGTGAAGAAAATCCAAGAATTCTTGTGAACACTTTTGATGCTTTAGAATTTGATGCTTTGAGAATTTTAAAGCATGTGACTATGGTGGGAATTGGGCCTTCAATTCCTTCAATTTTTCTTGATGATAATACTTTTCGAGATGATATGATTGAGATTAGTTCGAAGAATTATATGGATTGGTTGAACTCAAAGGATAAGGGATCACTTATCTACATAGCATTTGGTAGTTACTCTGAAATATCAAGTCAATTGATGGAGGAGATAGGTCAAGGGTTGCTGAAATGTGGGAGACCATTTTTGTGGGTGATTAGGGAAGGGCAAGACGGGGATAAGATGGAGGACAAGTTGAGTTGCAAAGATGAACTTGAGAAGCTGGGAAAGATAGTGAGTTGGTGCTCGCAAGTGGAAGTTCTAAAACACCCTTCTGTTGGTTGTTTTCTTACTCACTGTGGATGGAATTCGACTTTGGAGAGCATAGCATCTGAGGTACCTATCGTGGCATGTCCGCTCTGGAATGATCAAGTTTGTAACGCAAAACTCATTCAAGATATTTGGAAGAATGGTGTTAGAGTTAATGCCAGTGAAGGTAGTGCGTTGGAAAGAGATGAGTTCAATAGATGTATCGAGATCGCGATGGGAGGCGGCGAAGAAGGGGAAGAATTGAGAAGAAATGCCAAGAAATGGGGGGATTTAACTAAGGAATCTATGAAGGAAAATGGTACATCAAGTGTGAATCTCAAGTCTTTTGCTAATGAGATTTTACTAGGTCATAATAAGTACTAAATTATTTATGAATAGATGACTTTAATAAAATAGCTAGTAATCTTTTGTAAGAGCTTGTCCTCCGTTTCAGAAAAAATGGTGAATTTCTTCGGAATTATTCATAATGAAATAATTTTTTTAGTTTCTATTTTTTGTACACACTCGTACTGTTAATTTTGCTAATTCATAATAAAAAGTAGCTCTCTATCATTAATCTAAAATGATAAGTGAAAATCAAGTAAGAACCTATTATATAACTTATTAAATTGAACTAACATTATAAATCTATAATTTAAAACCATTACAAAATAGTATAATTAAATAACTTAAAGAATGTTCGTGAAGTCTGTGTATTATAAATCAAGATAAATTCTCACTCTTGTTAGTTCAACAAATCAGATTAGCCAACTCTATTCGAATTGTACCATGATATCTATTTCTAAAATATGTCTATATTGTAAAAGTTTATTGACCTGTTTAACCCTATCTTTTCAAAAAAATATTTTTTTATTTTGTCTGAAAAATCAACATTTAATAATAAAAATTCAAGTTGGAATAGTTTAACTTTTTTTCTATTTGCCTTTTCACATTTGAAGACATATTCAAGTATTCAAGCATGAACATTACTCCAAATATTCTTTAAAAAAAATATAACCAAAACACAACTTTAGCTACTACTTCGGATGGATAATATGACGTTGTTACACTTCTTCCTACTTTTTTTAAAAAAAAAAAGAAGAAAAAGCTTCTCAATCTTCAACCCCAGGATGTGAAGACATATTTTAACTTAACTTTAGCCACTCGGAAACCAAAGTGATTGATGTTTTTCCTCGTCTTCCCCAATCAATTTACCTATATAAGATGTCTTCATGTATGGCGTGATAAGATAAGGACCACTAGGGGCCCAGTTTGTCCTTCTTTCCGCAAGAACTCTAACCCTTCATTCTATTCTATACAACCTTTGTAGGACATCTGTTTCTCAATTTCATAAATATTTCGTAAGCTCCATTTTTTTATTGGATTTGAAGGCCAAGTCAAACCTCTTTCAAAGGGATTATTTTTCTGAGCAGATTTTTTTTCAAAGAATTGGTGATATTACCTTAACTGTAAATTCAATAGCATTGATTATGAACCCAAAAAGAGAAAAACACAGTCTACTCATATTGTCCATCAATAAAAACTCACTTTCTAAATAGACAAAAAAAAAGATACTTACCTTAGACTTCAGAGTTTGCTTCTTCTTCTTCTTCTTCTTCTTCTTCCATGTTTGAATCTTCAATAACCATGAATAGATAGGACTTCTATTATAGGGACTCCATGTGCAAGACTAGCTTGCTGGTTGCTCTTTAACAACTTGCGTCTAATGATTTAATATACATTTGAAAAACATTTTAACAATTTGCCTCTCTCTCTCATGTATTCACTATTGTTGAAATAGACTTTCTTAACTAATAAGCTATAAATAGAAGTTGTGGATTTTGTCCTTCAAATTTCGAAAAAAATAATAATTCAACTCTAGCTCCATTAATTTTAAATAAAAATATTTAAAATTTATGGCCAAACACTTACTATTCTTTTCATTTCAAATTAAGAAGTATCTTATTTTCTTTTTTTGATTTGTCCTAAAAAAGTGTCTCTTTCTATATATATATTTTTAAAGTTTTTCAATTCCAACATTTTACATGAAACGTTTAAAATTACAAGATTTAAATGATGTACACATTTTTAATTTAAGAACATAAACTTTAAATATTTTATTTTTTAAATTTCTTGTAAAGTCAATTAAAATACGTACTTAAATTGAAACGGCAAAGTATATATATTTCTAAATAGTTCTAACCAAATCTGTGGCAGTTATATATCCTCTATATTTAATGTATTTTAAAAGAATATTCATCTAACTTTTCCATAGTTGTTAAATAGTACATGATGTATGGATAGATTTGAATGATTTAATAATATTATGCCTTTTCTTGCTATAGTTGAGACTTTTAAGTTCAAAAAAATAATAATTAAGAAGTGTGCCTATTACAACGTTCAAGTTTAAACACAAATATTTTGAAATAAATACAGGACTTGAAAGAGGAAAAGTAAATAAGATTGGAAAAATTATGGAGGGCAAACTTTTTGGAACTATCCAATTCCTTATCAAAATCAGAGTCCTCATTAACGTATGGGCAATTGGAAGAGATCCTGAATATTGGCATAATCCTGAAAGCTTTATTCCTAGGAGATTTGAAAATAATTCTATTAATTTTCGAGAAAATCATTTTGAATTTATCCCCTTTGGTGCAGGAAGAAAGAATGTGTCCAGAGTGGTTATTCGATTTAATGAACGTAGAACATCCTTTAGCTCAGTTGCCCTTACGAAGGCCCTCTAGAGAGTTTTGATATGACGGAAACAGATGAAGTAAAAGATCAACAACACGACTATTTTCCGGCTAAGAGAATGGAGACGATGGCCGGCGCGGTAGCAGAGAAGACCAAATTGAGAGCAAACAGATTTAGATAACTCTTTACAAGTACTTCTTAATTTATTGGCAGTGGAAATAAAAGTCACTCTTCTATTCTCTATAATAATATATATATAGTTAAGTAGAAAGAAAAGTTTACCAAAAGCAGATTAAGAAAAATCAAATATTCCACAAAGAAAAACATTAGCCCATAAATCAAGCCTAGTTTAATAAAGGAAATGTAAAAGATTTTTAACTCATAAAATCGTCAACACAAAGTCCTAATTATATTATGGAAATGTAGAGTCAAGGTAAATGGAAAGTCATAATTTCAAAACCCTAATAAATGAAACTTGATGGAAGTCGTGCAAATAAAAAATCAATTTTCTCAAGCCCTAACTTTAATATACTATAGATTTTTTTCCACTTCATACATGAACCAAAGCCCAATGTGCATAAACTACAATCATTAATTCAAAAATAATTCAGGCTTCAATAATTAAGAAATATTGACGAAATAGCTTACCTGAAATTCGAAACAGCAAGCTCAAACAATTAGAGAGCAGAAAAACATGAGAGAGCATATGTATGTAGAATAAAATAGTAGAGAAGAAAGACAAAAGAAGAAAATGGGATGAAAGGATACGATGAAGTTGTAAGATTTTGTGTTGAGAGATGCGGTAGTTGGAGGCATGAATGTAATGACCCTGAAGGTCAATTTTGGTAATTTTTGTTAAATGACCGTTTTATCCCTCCCGAGAGTTGCCCCGAGCATGTTTGGCTGATATCCGATGTTGGTTTTGCGGAATTTCTTGTTAAGTTGTGGTTTTTGGAAAAAATTGAATTCTAAAGGCTTAAGTTGTCAAAATGTGATTTTTGAGGTATTTCGGAGTTTCGGGACTCGGATGGGAATTCCGTCGATTCCATCAGTTCCGGAAGGTGGAATTGTTCTAGGAGAGTTGACGGAATCAATTTTGGGGCTGTATCGTGGATTTGAGGTCCTAAGTTGAAAAAGTTGTGAAATTTTGATCGTCAAAATGGGCTTTACCAATGGGGCCTACCCAAATCAACCCGTTATTGGGGTAGGGTTAGGATAAAAAATTTCAAGCCCATTTAGAACTAGGGCTTATAAGCCCGGCCCATATAAGCCCTTGGCCCTCGAGGCTTGAGCGGGGTCGGGCCAAGGTCGGCCCATAGGCCAATACTATTTATTTAAGAGTAACTTACATAAATATCACTAGCTTAGGAGCTAATTACTTAGATGCACTCTATGTTGCAATATTACGAATCTTACAAGATTTTGGTGCGCCCAGATACGTGTATTTTGGGATACATGGGCTCAAAATTAAGTGTTATTTGTTCTAGATATACTCTATCCAAGTGGATTCACATGCATCTAAAATACGTAGACAAATCTTGCTCGCTCGCCTCCCTCTCATATCTCTAGTCACTCTCTTATCTCGCTCACGTATTTGGTATCCCAAATAAATAGTAAATACGCCATATACTTGTACCTGATGTGATTCACATGTATCTGGGATACATAGACAAATCTCACTCGCATCCCTTCTATTCTCGCCCGTCTCTCTTCCTATTTAAATGTATCTGGTAGCAAAAAAATATGTATCTAGGTGTATCTGACTTGAAATCTAGTATGAAATTGTTAATTTGTGAGATAAAATGCAATTATTTCAAACTATAGAGAGAATTAGAAAATATGGTTGGAATGTTTGTGTATTTAAGTAGTTTTTCCTTTATTTAGTTTGAATTAAAATAACTAAAGTTTTAAGGTGTAATTGTTTTTTAATTTATAAGTTTATTTTTTCAAGTTTCCTCTATTTATTTATTCGTCAAAAAAGATTGTTATTTTTTTCGTTAACATTTTTTGCTACAATTATTGAAACAACATCATTGTTTGTCATATTCGATTAAAAAAACTTCTCATTTTCTTGATATTATAGAATTTTAAATTTGAAAAGATTAAAAAAAAAAGAACGAAGGGCTAGCCCGCCCCAGCCCGCGACCCTTTTAGGGTTGGGTTGGGTTGACCATTTCGAGGCCCTTCCATATGAAGGGCCAGCCCGCCCTTGCCCATCAAATTCCTTGGCCCGCGAGGCTTGGGCCGGGTGGGGCTGGGCCGACCCTTTTTGACAACTCTAGATATACACCAAAGCTCGACGGTTCAAAGATATCAAATCTACCGATTGACCGAGTATATCCAATATATGTTCACTATGGAAAGTTCAAAGGGAAACCCACTTATCCAGATGCAATCAATCCTTACTTACAAATCACACAATTTTTTTATGCATATGTTTTAACAATAGCCATTCACTCTTCATGTGGGGGGTTGTTGGGTTTTAAAGGTGAGAATAGGAAATGAAGAGTCGTGACTCTCCTGAAGGGTTGTGACTTTACTGAAGGGTTGTGACCTTTATGGAAGGTTGTGTCTTTTCTAAAGGGTTGTGACCGTTTGAAAGGTTGTGCCTTTTCCAAAGGGTTGTGACCTTTCATGAAAGGTTGTCCCTTTTCCAAAGAGTTGTGACCTTTCCGATAAGGCACAATTAACACATTTTCATACTACCCTTTGTTGGCTATAAATAGAGAGGCTTTCTCTCATTTTTAAGTATGAAATTTTCTTTCTTTTGCATATATTTTCTTACAAAACAAAATAGAGTCTATGTGTGATTCGTTGAAATTATCGAAGTTTGAGGTACCGCTACTTCTTTAATGGTTAGTCCGTTTTATCTTGGGAGGAATTAATCTACAACCTCGGGTACTTGAGGGGATTAAATTTCTTAAGGACACACAGTGGGTTCTGTGGACTCGGATAGTTCTCTTTTTTTCTTTTCATCTTTTATTATTTCTGATTTGCTAATCTGAATACAGGAGATAACACAGTGTATGCAGAGAAGGATTTAAAAATTCTATATTAAGTTTTCAATAGATTTCAAATAATTGAATTGTTGAAGTATTGTTCATGCATTTATAGTACTATTTTTCGTCGTCTCGAAACTGAAATCTCTTTCAATATGTTAATGATAGAAAATCTGCATCACGGAGTAGTGTTCTTTTGTTAAGCTACTTTTATTTTACTTTACACTTCAATTGCTCAATTTATTCATGACAATTGTATCATGGAAGTAAACTCTTATTGATTCGGAAGTGATTTTCTTTGTGGCCTTTCTGTTATTCTTAAAAACATTTCTTCTTTATATACACGCTTTTTGAATGACATTAAAAAAAAAATAACGCAATTATTTGAGATTATTCCTTTTCCATACACATAATCAAAATCAGTATATAACTAAAAGCTAAACATCCTACAAATATAAAACACATTATTTTATTCTATTTTTCTCCTTTTCTTGACTTTTATATTCAATTATTTTATTTGTAAAAGTTATTTTTATAGCTCACACCTTTTTATCTTCATAACTTAGTTTCTACTCTAAACTTATAATATTCGTAACTCAAATGAAGTACCTTAATCATATATTACTATAAGTGGGAACAAAAAAGTTGAAAGTTAAAATACCAAAATACCCCTATAAAGTTGAGTTACTACAATAATACCATTAATCATATATCATCCTCATATATATAATATTTATATATTATACGATAATACCACTAATCATATATCATCCTAATATATATATATATATATAATATTTATATATAATAATAATATTAATTATTATTAGTAATAATAATTATAATACCAAAATACCCATATAAAGTTGAGTTACTGCAATATTACCATTAATCATATATATATATATATATATATATATATATTATTGTTATTATTATTTATTATTATTTAATAAAATTGTTATAAAATATTTAATTAATAAAATATTAAATATAATCATATCTTGATTCATTGTAATACAATTCTTATCATTTATTATAATTTAGAAGGTAAGTTTATGAATTACTATTTTTTCCCTACCTTATTAATTAAATAACAAATTAAATTTAAATAACTATTTTACTCTTTATTATTCAAAAAATAACCTCCTATTAAATTTTATATTATAGCTATAGCATATCTAATTAATTGATTTTTTATTAAATGATAAGTTATACGTACTTTGAATATGGTATTCCATATAAAAACTTTTCAGCTTTATTTTTTTCTACGTGTTCTCTATAACTTTTAATCTTCCTTATAATTCCACCTACAAAAGTTAGACATTGAAGAGAATTGCTGGCTTTTCATTTTCTCTTCATTATTACCTTATTTATTGTATTTATTTTGGGATGTTATGAATAGTAACAAATCAATAATTTCGACGCAGTATCATAATGAATAAAATACTTGGTAAGGACATTGAAATACCAAGAGAAGGTCTCTTATTCTGGCTCTTTGATTTTTTGACGAATTATTTTAATTTTTATTACTATTTTGATTTCGTTTGCAGGTTGTGTTTGATTTAATTTCTCCTCCAACATCTAAATCATAACAATATCATAAGGTAACGATTTTAACCAATTTATACTTTTTTTTATAGTGATTAAATTTATAGTTTTGATTTCTGTAGTTGGCCTCATATATTGTTTTTGTGTATGCATCAAGTTCAATATTTTTCTAAAAAAATATGTATATATCGTAAATTAAAATTACTCATATAGGATATGAGAAGACTTATGTTGTATTTCATACCGAATATGTAAAACAATTTAAATAATTATTTTTTAATTGTGTTTATGTGTTATATTTCATATAGTGTGATACAACTATATTGATATTGTTCAAATAATATATATTTTTTGCCAAATTCAAAGATGGATGAGTTCATGTATCCTTTAGTCGGACAATGAGTACATCTACTTATTAAAATTAATAAAGATTTGTATATATACATAAATTATATGATGTTAGTGATAGTATATTAAATCTCTTTCACAAATAAGTACTTTATTTAGTAGATGTACATCATATAATTAAAAATAATTTACTGGATATATTAAAGAAAAGATATAAATCAATTAATTTTTTTTATAAATTGCTACTTAAAGACAAGTCAGAAACTTTTGTGATAGTTGATGTTTCTCATATCCAATAATGTGATAAGTGTGTTGTATAAATACCAAAAAATAAGAAAATTGAAAAGCTGAAAACTTCAAATTTTATTTTAAAACTGAGAACTGAAACTATTCAAATAATAATTTATTGCATTAGATTTTATCATCAAAACAACCTTAACAATATAAATAAAATAGCACATGTGTATGATACCAAAATAGAAAAAAGTATTACTAAAAATATATTTATTTTTCCAAAAATTCAACTTCCATGTTACTGAAATATTTTTATATTGACTCATTTACTTGGAAAATTAAAGCTATTTTTAAAAACAAATGTGTTAAATTTTGGACTTTATGTCATTTTTCCCTTCAGTATTAAAATATGTTACGGTTTATATTTGATATTTCATAATATAATTTAACTATTATTTTCTTGGTCAAATTTACAAATGACAACTAATAATTTTGAATCAGACAAAAGATACAGAAGGTACACATACATTATTATGATTTATATACATCAAAAAATAAATATTTTAGTAATGATTATCTCTATCACAAATAAGAACTTCTTTTGTGTAGGTGTAGACCACATAATTGACAATGATCATCTACTAGCCATCTTAAGAAAAACATATGTTGATTGAATTTCTATACAACTTTTACAAAACACTACTCTTATTCGACAACAACTTCTTAATATGTATGCAAGTGTAAAAAGCTGGAGACTACAATTTCGTAGAAAGAAAATGAAAAATTTAAGACAAGAAAATATTTTGAAACCACACTCGGCATTTAAATTATGAGTTTTGTCATATTAAACAAAGAAAACTTTTGTGAAGTTAAAACCAAATATATTATAAAAATTGCATTATTGAAGTTTGTTCAAATATTCCTTTTGAAATTCATTAAACAACAATATTTCAGTATGTAGATGTATCTTGTAATGATAACACACATGATGCAACACACATGCACACACACAAAAAAATATTATTTGCACTTATCTTTTTCTTATCTATATTTACCTTAATCTGCTTATATATCTCTTTACGAAAATGAAGTGATTTTCTATTTGTTTCATGCTTTAGTTTGACTGGATGAAGAAGACTTTTGAATTTTGATTGGATATGAGAGAATGTGTCGACAAGAACTCAAAAAATTATGTGCCGATTTTGCATTTATTTTTCCATTTATAAATTGTTATGGTTAAAGTATTAAGAAGGATGCGTATGTTATTTTTTTCTTCTATGTTTATTTTTTATATTTTCTCTCTATTAATCTTCTTTAATCTTTAATTTAATTTTCTATGAAAAAAATTATTGCCGTAACATTTATTTGAGATTGTTGTATTTTAGTACTAATTATTACACACATGTCTTCATATAATTTTAATTGTTCTAACAAATTTATTAAAAAATTGTATGGGATACACGTGCAAGGCACGTGTCCAGAAACTTGTTGTAAAAAAAAAAAAGGTTACCTCCTTTCCTCTTCAGACTTTAATCATGAAAAATATAAGAAAAAGTTAATTATTGTTTTTTCTTCAAAATTTCCCATAAAAATTAGTAGAAGGAGAAAAACAAACAAACTTGATTATTTCAAGGAAGGATAATGATAATTATCGTTTTTAAAGGGATTGAATAAACAAAAGTAAAGAGATGAAAAATGAGTAGGTAATTAAAAACGGAAGAGGAAAAAATAATGTTAGAATGTGAATATAAAGAAGTGTAGGATTACAAAAGAAAATTATTAAAATGGAAAAGGGTCAAAAATATCCCGAAACTATAAGAAAAGGTTTAAAATACCCTTTATCCATCTTTTAATCTAAAAATACCCTTTCATTCACCTTTTTGACTCACTTATACCCTTGAAACTAACAACCCTCTCTTTATTTTATTTTTTTAAGAAATACTTATTATGTGTCATTTTCTTATTGGATGAAATAAAAATCCACCTCTATTAATTTTTCCCCATAATTTATCCAAATCAAACAATATACCTCTTCAAGACCCTAAATTCTTTTCTTAAAATCTAGTAATTTCTATTTTCTATAGCTTTTTTAAAAAAAAATTGTTTTAGATAATTAATATATTTTAAAAAATATTAGTAATGTCACAATTATAGGGACATATTATATTATCATAAGTCCTAAACAAAGTCTATTTTCTTTTTTTCTTTTTTTTTAAAGAAAATGATCATTTAATTTTTTTACTAATAATCTCTACAACAACCAATTTCAAAGAGAAAAGAAGAAAAAGAATATAGATGTTGTAGGCCGTAGCCCGTAGGGAAAACAAAAATAGGAAAAGAGAGAAAAAATTATAATATATTATTGATAAGATAATATTATTATGATCATGACATTATTAATTTGTTTATGAAATATTAATTATTTACATCATATTTAGAATTTTGATTTAATTAGTTAAATTTTAGCCGTTAGTTTTTCCTTATGCCACATGTTTTCAATCCAAGTAAGAACTTGGGAAAATAGATAGAAAAATGGAGAGGAACCGGATTCCCAAAAAAAAAAAAGCTACAACAAATATCAAAAACTATAGATTTTTTTTTAAAAAAATAAAAATAATTGAGGTCTTGAAGAAGTATATTTTTTTGGCTTGGATAAATTATGCGAAAAATATCTAGCTAAGATGGAGATTTTAATTCATCCCGTAAGGGAATGACAGATAATAAATATTTTTTAAAATAAAAGAATAAAGAGAAGGTATTAGTTTCAAGGGAATAAGTGAGCCAAAAAGGTGAATGAAAGGGTATTTTTAGACCAAAAGATGGATGGAGGCTATATTTAGACCTTTTCCTTTAGTTCGGGGGTATTTTTGACCCTTTTCCGTTATTAAAATGACAAATAATAGGAAAAAATAAGATGAAAAAAATAGGATATAATTTAGAAAATCAACAAAAAGGGGAAAAAAGATTTCAAAATAAAAGGGAAAAAAAGATTTCAAAAATGTTAATAAGGCAGTGAGAATATGATCAAATAAAAATAATTTTTATTTTGCTTTTGCTTTATCTTTATTATATTCCTAAAATTGTTAAATAACTTTTAAAACTTTTTTTATATTAGAAATCTTCAGAAAATAATGAAGATAAGAGGATTAAAATTTTGCACAATTATCACATCAGTGAATAATAGTGTTGTAATTAAAGGATATAGAAAAGAAAAATGGATCAACAAGTAAAGATTGATGTTTTTATAAAAATAATTAATAATTATTACTTAATTTTATTTTAATGACCAAGCGAAGCGTGGACAAATTCACTAATTTATTTAATAAAAGCAATTTAATTTTTTTTCCAGAAGATGGGTCATCTGTTGCAACATATGATCCATCTGTTGCCACAGATGAACCTTCTATTGCAACACATGAGTGACATGTTGCCACATATGACCCATTTGTTGCAATATATGGATCACCTGTTATAACAGATGACCATTTTATTGTTGTAATACATGAGCGACCTGTTGCAACAGATGACCACTATGTTGAAATTTCTTCCAACATATTTCTACCAACAGATGAAACTTCTTTCAACATATGAGTTATATGTTAGAAACTGAACTGACTATATTTCTACCTACACATGAGTCATATGTTGTAACAGATGACGCTACTATTTTTCAACAAATATGTCTGCTGTGAATTTTCAACAAAAAAAAAAAATCATTTTTTGTACTACTTTAAACCAACAAAGTGCTCACAAAAAGAAGAACAAAAACAACAAAAAACAATTTTTCACTGAACAACAACAATAATATATATTACATATTCTTAAGATTTCCCAAAAAATAGGATTTTTTGGGTTTCTCAATTTTCTTTCATAAACAAGAAGCAACAAACCCATTATTCAATTTTCTCAATTATAGAACAAGTTCTTGTTCATTAACCCATAAAAAAAATAATTCAAAATTCGATTTTTCGACACTATTCTTCGTTTACAAATCTTAAAATTTTTCAAAAAAAATAACGACTTACCTGGTAGAAGAGTGATGATGAGGAAGACATTAAGTTTTCCGATGGAGTGACAACGAGAATCTGAGTGTTTGTTGGATGTAGAGGAGCTAGTTTTTTTTCAAGAAGGTGGAGAGTTTTGAAGATATGATTTTCTTTTTTTTAAAAAAATAGTTAGGTTTGAATTTAAATAGAATGAGATGGGCGTCTTTGTATTTTAAAAAAGATTAAGAAGTTTTGATAATATTAATTTGATCCCAATTTAACTTAATTAAAACTTTAAGCTGTTTAATTTTCACTTAAAAACCACCATCATAATAATTAAATTCGATTGCTTATACCAATTCAAAGTGCACTTAATTTGATGATATGTCGTATATTTTAGTGAATAATAGTGAGAATATAAAATTATAAAACGTTGCATTAATTACTTGAGTGATGGGGGATATTTCACTGCCATTTGGCAGCCTAGCCTATATAGACAAAGGGCTCCTGGCTACTGGTGTAGCCAGGATTTTCAGTAAGAGGGTTCAAAATCTAAAAAGTAGACACACAAACTAGCCGAAGGGGGTTCGACATCTACTATATATATATATATATATAATTATTTTAACCATGTATAAATAGTATAATTTTCTACCGAAGGGGGTTCGGGTGAACCCCTGAACTCAAGGTGGCTCCGCCACTGCTCCTCGCACTACTCTTTCTGTCACCTTCACTGCTGAAAGGAAAAATAAAAATTATTTACCCTTGATTTCATTTGATTAGGTATTGAGAATGCTTGTAACATCTCCGGTATGTTTATTGCATACTGTCGGATTTCTGTTTCTCTAGTTTTAGGTGCTTAAAAGTTTTTCAGTGTCGATTTATCGTATTCATCCAGCATTTGATATCTCAATTTTCTAATTATAATCGAGAAGTGAAATATACATCAAAAATATGATCGTTTATATCACATAACTAATAACACAAATAATTAGATCATCATGTATCATGCATAGCTAACTAAATTAAATGCATTAATTTTTCAGATTCAAACAATATCAGTTACTTCACAAAATAATTCTTAGATACTCAAGGAAAAAAGTACACCAAAGTATATGTTATACTAATATAAAAATTCAAATTCATTGATATTCCAATAAAAGGTCTAAAGTGACATTAAAATCTATTGTTAAATGTTTGTTTAGTGCAATATAAATGAGAGAATATAAATTGAAAACGTTGCATTAATTAATTATGTCGGGAATATTTCACTACTTAGCCGAGAAAGGGCTCGCACTACTCTTTCTGTCACTTGCACAACAGACCTCAGAAAAGGTGGTTTCTCCATGAAAGGAAAAAATAAACATATGATTAGTCTAGTCTTGTGTGGTATTGAAAATGCTCGTAGCATCTCCTGTATGTCTATTGCATCTCAAGTTTCAGTGTTGATTTCTGTTTTTCTAGTTCTAGTTTGTGTTTATTGGAATTTTCTAGTGTTTGATCTTTCTTTTTTGTTTGGCAACTCTGTATATGGATGCCTATTGCATCGGGAATCTAATGAATTCATTCTCTGATATTAAAATGCGCAGAGATAGGAAAAAACTGCCAAATGAAAACTGTTGGTTCATGGTTGCTTATAATTGCAATATGAAATCATTTTTCTGTATTCCAGGCAAGGGCCATGCTTATGGCAAAATTGGACTGCAGTGGTGTTGCATATGAAGTTTTACATAGTGCTCTTATTTATGTTCTGATTATTCTGAATGTAGTTTCCTGTTGTTGGTGTTTCTGAATATATTTTCCAATTGTTGTGCAGCAACCTTATGAATATGATGGATGCCAGGTTAACAGGTTCAGTCGGCGGGCTATGTAGAATGTCTCAAGACCGCTTATTTGTTTTATTGTAATTGCAAAACTGCAACTCATTTTGTATTTAAGTTGGGATTCATTAAAGTTGTGTATGAGTTTAGAGATAAAAGTTGTGTAATTATGACAGTATTCTCATTTTGGTTACTTATAATAGATCTGATTTAAGGTGTGTTAAAATTTTGAGAACGTTCTCCCCACCACCTATGCCCCTATTTCTCTTGTAGATTATAGTTTTGAAATCATATATACAACATGACATTGATATATGCCAAATTTTAAAGTATAACAAAACTTTATAAACTTATTATCTTTAACGTTAATATAGCTAAATTACCAGAGACAAAGTCCACAAATTATGTTCTACTAAGACTCATTAAATTGTACGATTGACGAAGATCTCGGGTATTCGATTTATCGTATTCATCCAGTGTCTTGCATTTGATATCTCATTTCTAAATCTAGACAAATTATTTCTCTCCTGACCTATCTTAGACGCTACATGTCATTATCTTATTCAATTATTTGAAAGATAATTTCTCTACTCTTTGAATAATTTTCTAATTATAATCGAGAAGTGAAATATACATCAAAAACATGGTCGTTTCTATCACATAAATTATTAGATCATCATGTATCGTGCATAACTAACTAAATTAAATGCATTCATTTTTGAGATTCAAACAATATCTAGCTAATAGCTTATTTTTGATAATCAACTCATCAAATAGCCAAACTAATATTTTCGATAATCAACTCATCAAATAACCTCTTTGGTCCGTTGATAAGTCGAACCCACAACTTTAGAGTTAGAGATGAAGGATTCGATTTGATTTAGAAGTTTATTGATTCGACTTATGCATTATGGATTTGTAAACAATTCTATATGAGTTATTGATACAGTTACGAGTTTAACCATTAAGATTTGACACCAAAATATAATCACTTAGAAACAAAGTGACATGCTATTGTTAAATTCGATCAATTATAATGATGGAATTGCTTATATGAGTTCAAAGTTAAGTTAATTTTATGATAGTGAATAGTGAGAGGTAAAACGTTGCATTAATTGCTTTTGTCATGGGGGAATATTAGCTGCCATCTGGCAGCTACCCTATAGAAGCCTACCCCTATAGACAAAGGGACTTGCACAACAAACTTGGTTGCTGGTACAGAAAAGAAAAGGTGGTTTCTCCATGTATTTTGTTTGATATTGAGTTTTCAAAAGGTGTTTTCTCCAGTTTTTTGAAGTTGCATTCAACCTTCACCGACTTTGTTGCTGTAAGTATCTCCTCTTCTGTCAATGGCGATACACTGAGTTTCAGTAACTTGTGCATTGTCCACTATTCCTCTTCTATCATTTTCTCATTCAATGGCGATGCATTGAGTTTCAGTAACTTGTGCATTGTCAGTATGAATTTGTAAAAACAAAACTAGTATGTGTTTTGTGAGGATTAATTAATATAGTTATTGTTTAAACTCATAGCATTTCGGTTCTTGTATAATTTCTGTTTCTGTAATTTGTTGCATCAATATTTTGTTCGTAATGCTAGCGTCTCTGTTTCTGTAATTTGTTGCATCAGTATTTTGTTCGTATTGCTAGCGTCTCTGTTTCTGTAATTTGTTGCATCAGTATTTTGTTTGTAATGCTAAGCGTCTCTGTTTCTGTAATTTGTTGCATCAGTATTTTGTTAGTAATGCTCAATGATCTAGCGTCTCTGTTTCTGTAATTTGTTGCATCATTATTTTGTTTGTAATGCTAAGCGTCTCTGTTTTTGTAATTTGTTGCATCAGTGTTTTGTTAGTAATGCTCAACGATCTAGCGTCTCTGTTTTTGTAATTTGTTGCATCAGTGTTTTGTTAGTAATGCTCAACGATCTAGCGTCTCTGTTTCTGTAATTTGTTGCATCAGTATTTTGTTCGTAATGCTGATTGTTTGAATTCACTCAATCGATCTAGCGTTTCCTTCAACCTTTAATTTGTATGTGTTCAAAACCTGCTTTGTTATTCCAACTCCAGAAGAGCAACGAGTAAATTCTGAAAAAATAACTTCATGTTTTTTGTGTTGGATTCGATTTGCGATTTGGCACTTTACAGTATCTATTGAGTTCAGAACAGCTTGTAGTTGTACTCACTGATTGCAAATACATTATGGGTTTGTCGTTGTAGGTCGTAAAACTTGTATGTTGTTGTTTTTGCCTTAAACAGAGGGTCCCTGAGGTAGTGGTAAATATTGTGGGTTTGTCGTTGTAGGTGGTAAAACTTGTATGTTGTTGTTTTCTCCTTAAGCCGAGGGTCTATCGGAAAAAGCTTCTCTACCTCACCCTGAGGTTGTGGTAAATGTTATGGGTTTGTTGTTGTATTGTAAAACTAAATCTGTGACCATTTCGTTAAATTGAGCTCGATGGTTTGAATTCTACTCAAGAATCTACCATTTCCTTATCTCTTTCCATCGTCTTCCAATCTTAGAGCATTCTAAAGTTTGCATTTCAGAGTATGAATTTTTGTTAGTGGATGGATTTTGTTTGATATTGAGTTTTAAAAACGTGGTTTGAGTTTTTTGAAGTTGCATTCAACCTTCACCGACTTTGTTGCTGTAAGTATCTCCTCTTGTATCATTTTCTCATTCAATGGAGTGCAAGAGTTTCAGTAACTTGTGCAATGTCAGTATTTCTCTACGTAGAAATAGTATGTCATATGTGTTTTCTGAGGATGTTCGTTATAGTTATTGTTTAAACTCCATTAACGATATAGCTGCATTTCCATCCTTGTATAATTACTGTGTTCAAATGTGAATAGATATATATTCTGCTTCTGTAATTTGTTGCATCAGTATTTTGTTCGTAATGCTGATTGTTTGAATTCACTCAACCATCTAGCGTTTCCTTCAACCTTTAATTTGTATCTGTTCAAAAGCTGCTTTGTTATTGCGAGCAACTCTGTTATATACATACTTAAATTCTGAAAAAATAACTTCTATGTTTTTTGTGTTGGATTCGATTTGCGATTTGGCATTTTCGTTGGAGAAATTGACTTGTAGTTGTACTCAATGATTGCAAAAACTTGTATGTTGTTGTTTTTGTCTATCGGTAGTGGTAAATATTATGGGTTTGTTGTTGTATTGTAGATTGTAAAACTAAATCTGCGTTAAATTGAGCTCCCAAGTAAATACCGATGGTTTGAATTCTACTCAACGATCTACCATTTCCTTATGTCTTTCCATCGTCTTCTAATCTTTCAACATTCTAAAGTTTGCATTTCAGAGTATGAATTTTCGTTACTGCATACTTCTTTAAGAATTTGTACGGGCAGTCGAGTAGGTGACTGCAACGCACCTAGATGGATAAAATTGAGTTCAAAGGACCTTGGATTGTAAATTCTATGTGATTGGTTCTGAATGTATTAAAGAAAGAGGGGCCGTGTTCATATTCCTCTTAGCTTTCACTGCACTCTTTTATATCAATTGAATACAACAACATGTCAACTGAGTTGTCTCTTGAAATATATTTGTGGCTTCAACCACGTGTAATTTGATGTGCAGCCGTTATACTCTAAATATTTGGAGAAATATGTTTTTTCTAGGAGTCAAGCTACTTTCAGCCTTCTAGCAATTATGTACTTTTGAGTTCTAAATTTGTGTAAATGAGGAATGCATCTTTTTTGCTGTAATATACTTCAGTCTGCTAATGATTTTATAGCTTGAAATCTAGACTTGCAGATTTGTATAAAGTCCAGCACACAAGTGATAGTTGAGAAGCCAACATTCCTGATCAAGAAGATTTTTGGTGAAAATATGAAGAATGGAGTAGAAGCTGAGTCCAAAAGGCTTATTAATGAGATTAATTTGATGGTGAAGAATGTTGAGAACTCTGGTTTCTATGACACAATGAAAGAGAAACTCAAAAATAAGGAGGATGACATCAAAGAATATTTGAATCGCGATTCACACTCCCCTTTGCAGTTTCAGGTGGTAATATATGGCTTAGAAAGTACTGAACTCAGTTTCGATTCACAATTTTATCTTGCTGTAGTTCTCCTACTAAGACAGGATTTTCCCAAATGGATAGGCAATATAGCAATATGCAATTCTTTCATTTCTTCAGCTGACATTGCAGCTTTCGAGAAACTAAGTCTTAAGGTATTCATCATTGATGATGACACTAAGATGAAAGCTCAGGGACCAACACTTTTCTACATAGCTGATTCTATTTTTAGTTTTGTTGGCAATCTATTGAGAGCAAACTGGTCTCCGGCTTGTCTCAATGAAAGTATTTGGATGACATACTCATTGAACAGAACATTCGAAGAAGTGGAACTCTCAAATCGGAATAACCTTGAAACAAAGATACGTTTAGAGAGAATTCTTAAATTCACAAGAGAGGTTGAGATAGAAACTTGGGATAAGCAGACTTGTGATTCGTTCGAACAATATTCCTGGCATTTCTTTGACGTGGATACCCTCAATGACATAGACATTGAGAAGATGGGAAATTGTAGTGATCTCAGGAAAAGGTATTTGTATGTGTGATTACTTTTCATTAATTATGTCTGCTTATGCTTGTCTCATTTCTTTTTCCAAGTCATAAAATGTGCTTTACTAATTTGATTGATTTAAATGCTAGTTTGATAATTGTATCGGTTGAATTATGCAAAGTACTTCTTTGCTTCCAAGAAACTATAGAATGATAGAGCTGAGCTGAAGGAACAATAAGAGGGTAAGGACGGACTAAGGGTGTAAGTTATCCTAAGGTGTAACTTTTAATTTTTGTCTTGCAGGTTCATGCTTGATATTCCAACCGATGATGAGTTAGAGTCAACAATTACTTTTCACAGTAGAAATGAAGTAGAACTGGCCGGAAGGATTAGAGAGCTAATGCAGCATGTGAAGAGGTCTAAATTCTATGCTGGAATGCTACATGATCTCGAACATCAGAGCATAGAAAAAGAATACAAAGCCGTTTTAGGCTCCTGTACGCATGTTGAGGTGGTAATCTACTGTTTGGGGAGTATTGAGTACGATTTAAGTCCACAGCTTCAACTTGTTGGTTCTCCAACTAAAAGAAGATGTTACGTGGATTGGCGGCAAGGTAGAAATATATGATCTAGTCATGTCCGTGGTTGATACATTGGCTTGCGAGGCACTAGGTCTGAAGGTTCTAAAGTTTAATGAAGATTGTGAGAGGACATGTGAGAGACCAACAATGTTCTACCTGCCATATCCGAACTATACTCTTATTGGAAATCTATTGGGAGCAAACTGGTCTTTGGATTGTCTTAGCCGGATCATACTGCTGACAGGCTCACTTCACGAAGTATTCGAAATTCTGCACCACAATTTCTTGAAAAACCATGATACGATGATACGGCTACAAAAAATTCTAAAATTCACAAAAATGTTTGACATAAGAATTCCCGAAGAAGAAAAGGGGAAGGAGTTCCCAGATGTTGCCTGGCATTTCTTTGGCGTGGATGCCAACTTCGACACAGACATTGGCAAGCCGGGATATTATTGCTTTGATATGCAAAGGTGTGATTAAATACTAAATTTCCAAATGTGATTTTCTGTCGTCATAATCCTAAGATGTAACTTTTATGTTTTCGTCTTGCAGGTATGTCGAAACGAAACTGTTAACCTGTGATAAGAAAAGGGAAGAGACTAGTAAGTGGCTTAGAGAAGTTGTGGGTCATTACCGTATGCCTCGTCATGTTAGATGCAATTCGGTTGCACTTTCTTCAGGTTGGATTAAACTAAAGATATATGGTGTTAGCAGAAAGGATAACCAACAAGGACAATTTAGTGGTGTCTTTCTAGATGAAAACGGGATTTGTTTAGGTAGGTACAGTGGTGATACTGATGTCCAAGACGATGTGCTTGTTGGACTTGATGCCTTGACATACGGATTGAACAAATGCAAGGAAGAAGAGCCACGTGCAGAAAAATTGATTGTGGAGTCGGACAAAACAATGCTTGTCCGATATGTTAATGGTCGCCTTGAGCCAACTAGTGTAGATATAATGGTGAGATTGAACGAAATTTGGGAGTTGCTGACTTTGATCACATGCGTAGTTTACCATGTCTCTGAAGAAGCCAATGAAGCTGCTTGCAGTGAAGATGTTACTGCCAGAACATGATACTATGGGACAGCAAGTAGTTTTTTGAACACAAAGTTTGTTGACTTGTGGGATTTAATATGTTAGGAATGGATCAAGAGATTCAAAACTTTCTTCACTGCAGTACTAACCTGACAATTTTGATTTTTGATATCAAAATTCTTATGGGATTAGTACATCAACTTAGTTTTTTTGAAGTAGATCAAAACACAGTTTCTTGACTGGAAAGATTTAATATGTTTGGAATGGATGCTGTTAGAGATCTTTGTTGATTCTCATAAAGTGACTCGATATTACACTTTAGAATGGTGTAAAAAATCTTTTTCTTAATTTTACATCATAGCTCATGCCTATTTTAACAATCTTGGCAGCAAAATCTTTAAGAGAATTGGGGTCACTTGAGGCGTTACATAACCAATCAAATAGCTAGTTGTGCTTCTCTGAATCAAATCTTGTACGATATTTTGACGACCAATATAGTATAGTGCCAGCAACTTACTAGAAGAGTAATAAAAAATAGAGACCTTGCTTTGTCTGAAAGAACTACTTAAACTACAATTATCAAAATTATAATGCCTTAATAGTTTGGTTGGGAACAAGTAGATTGATGAACATTACACATCCCGGCTAGAAAATAAACAATAAAAATTTTATGTTAATCCAATTTAGCGATGGATTACAAAAAGAATACGTTAGCTAGCTTTTCAGCGATCGATAATTTCCACAAGCTAATTTCGTATTTTCTTATAATATTTGTTTTGTTGAAAGCCCTCGTAGAAAATTGGTCACTCCTCTTGTCAACAATCACACAAATGGCCGGTCACCACACCAATGTGATAATTCCTATCAGTTTATTATATTAAATAAATGTGCTATCATATATGTAAGCATTTTAAATTTATTTAATTCGAAAATTACAACTTTTAGCTAGCTAGGCAAAGGATGTAACAACTACATAAAAGTCAATTTTACCAGTTTCTATTATATTAGCAAAAAAGAAACTCACAATTGCTCAATTCCATATATTATAAAAGAATAAAGTTTTTAATATTAGAATTTCACAAAAATATAAAAAACCCAAGGACTTTAATTTTTACCCTTTATTTTGGTGTGTTATTGGATTCTTTAACAAATAACAATACGACAAAGTTATCCTTATTCAAGAGACTCAACCGGCAAATTTTTTTATTTTACTCCGTTCCAAAAAAAGTGATATACTTTTCTATATTCGGGACTCCTACAAATTTTGAGTCCCATAAACTTGACGTTACCTTCATACCCGCACATGGAATCCTCGCTATATCTTAGACTATCCTGAATAGCAAGTAAAACAAGTGTTCCTCACTTGGAGTCAATCATGGCTATACTTATATTTTTCAGCATTTATTTGCTTACTTATTTTTATTTACATATTAAACTTGCTTGCATGATTTGAATATGTTCTCTTTTTTTTTGAATCCGTAATAGCTAATATAATATAGATTTTTGGGTTTGGACACCGGCGACAGCTCTTTTCACCAAGGAATTGGGGCTTAGAGCTATGAGCTATAACACATACGCAAGAAGGAAGAATGCCTTAATGGACGGGTACGCTAAGGAAGGTGGAACCTCAAAAAACACTGTTGAGAGGAAGATCCTTGGCCCCTCTTCATTCTCTACTGGTTCCAAACCTTTTTCACTAGAGAAAATTTCCTTGTCATAAATGCATAGAATGAATGGCAGGTATTTTTAATTCGGTTGATTATGCCAAAGTGTGAAGGTTGTCTCATGTTTTTTTTAACTAAGGAAAATATTTTTCATAATCCCATCATTTGGAATTTTCAGATTAATTAAGGTGTCTTAATTGAGATTTGAACCTATTTTGAATATTTTTGGGGTTGAAACTCTTATTCTACTTTATTTTTACATCCAATAAGTAATAAAAATACACTCCTAAATCATTTCTTTTCTACAACAAGCATATACTTATATTATATATTAATTTTGGACATGTATGTTGCACGTGTATCCCTTTCAGTTAATGCATACTTTTAAAACATAAATATTACTAAAATATGTGTATGAGATTCAAAATTAAATTAGAAGAGAAAAAAAATACAAATTGATAATTGGTGTTCATATATGTTGCAGCAATACCATAATTGAATTTGAAATGAATAGGCAGGACAATAATTACATTTTACAACTAATTGTTGAAGTTATAATTTGACTTTGTTTCCTTATGTAAAATCCGTTTAGTGTAACAAGAAGTAAAAATCTCAATTAAGGTATAGTAACATTATATTGGATTTTTAATCTTACTTATATTTAGCGTGAATAAAACCATTATATTGGATTTTTAATCTTACTTATATTTAGCGTGAATAAAACCATTTGACATAAGCCTTTATATATATCGTGAAAGTAAAGTATTTCTCACTACATATTTAAAAATGTCGACCATCATATTTTGAACTTCAATACTTCATTTGGGAACATAAAGATCGAGTGTGTACTTTTATTTTAAAATTAGAGGAGAGGTAGAATGAAGAATAAAAAATGAATACAAATTTAAACAAATTTAAATTTTCATTATAAGTTTAAATTATTTTTCTTACGCCACTCCATCCATCCCCCCCCACTAAAAAAAAAACCACCCACTTATTCCCATTTTTTATAATATTTTATTTTTAAAAAAAATTCTACCCTACCTTATTTAACCCTCGGCTCTTAATTTATTTATTTCTTTATATTTTTCTCGTTTTTGTGTAAAATATATACATATATTTTTTAGAAAAATCTTTTTTCTACTTGTGTACCGAATATAACAAAAATAAAAATTTTATTTAAAAAAAATCTTGCGACAATTAAAAAAATAATTCTTAAAACAGATGTATATATCTAATACAAAAAGAGAAAAAAAAATTGAAAGCGGAGGGTTAGGTGGGGTGGGATAGAATTATTTTTTAAAAAAAATTAAAATAATATTTAAATTATTATTTGAAAATGGGGGGTGGGGGAGATGATGTGAAAAAAATTAAAATTATTATAAAATATTTTATAGAAATATTTTTTTTTGGGGTAATAATTCTTTAATCTTTAATTTTAATTAATACTAATAATTTATTTAATTTTTGTCAAGGTGGAGTGTTTTTTCCATGTAGAATGTGATTTGGCAAAAAAATTTAAATAAAAGAGAGAGCGTAGTACACACACACCATCCATGAAGAGAGTGTAATAAAAGAGATATGATAAATATTGGACTTGTTAAAACAACGATTTAGTTTGGAAAGATCTTAAAACAATTTTAATGGTTGACTATGATAAATAATGTAATGTGACTTCTCATATTTTTCATTTTTTATGATATTCCACTAGCTTAGAGGAAATTAAAATTTAATATCTAATTAATAATTAATGAGATGGTTTATAATTTTTTATTTAGTGTAAGGGTAAAATGGTAATCTAACTTTGCACTTTGGACCTTTGCCCATCCATATATATGAAACACCCCTGCCATCTATAGCCATTGCCGATGTTGTATTTTTGCGGCCGCACCCTTGTCGACACGACATACGTGTACGTTGGATATTTTGACAAGAGTCCATGGACAAATTCGGAGGGAAAATTGCGATTTTCATCTCTCAAAATAAAAAGATAAAATAGATTTAAGACATGGGAAATGGCATTCCTCGAATCAAAATCAACCACGACTGCGGTCCATTTTCGTTCCAAACACTACAAAACTGCTTAGAAGAATCTAAATAAGTCAATTCAAACAGGCTCTACGTATACCACTTTCATGCAGTCTAGACTTGATATATATTAGTTAACTATCTGTGCTTGTTCATCTTCACTGTTTAGAACATGACCAAGGCCAGCAGTTTCTAATGAAAAATATGTTTGATACATGTTACATGTTGACTGTAACTGTACATCTTCACTGCTTTAACTCATCATATGAGCTTGGCACTTGTTTCTCTTGAATAAATGAATACATGCGGCAAGTATGAAGTTAATGCACGTGTAGGGAGGGGGATTGTTTTTCTAAGACACCCTATAGTATTGTGATACAAAAACTCTAAGTTGTGCTGTTAGTAGGATAATTGAGAAATGTCAAAGTCCTTATGAGCATCTCACAACAAGGAAAAAAGAGAAATATACCATGCTCGAGCTCGCTTATACTGTAACAAAGCTCGATTGAATTCAGACAAATTTACAACATAGGAAAAAATAACAAGTTATTAGGTTGTCAATTTCATTCTAAAATTTTCTGACGGGATACTGCGAGCTGAGATGTGGTAAGCAAAAAAAATCCATCCTGACAACTAAATTAATAAACTTTAGAAATGAATAAGTGCAGTCAAATTGAAATACTGCACCAATCTAGTATAAAATAAGCTCTCTCCCCTCCCTCCCTCCTCCTCCCCCCCCATGAGGGCAGGGCACTTTCCGTAAGCTGCTCACTTCCGAGATGCAGCAACTGATTATTTTCATCAAATGCTTTTATTTCTTTTAATTGACTATGCCAAGATGTTATTCCATGAGTAGTAGAATTCTTCATATACATCAAACGGTCACTGAAACCTGTAAACATTTTTAGTGTTGGTTGCAGGTTGAGTCTCCTAGGCAGACAACTCCATAACAAAGCATCCACAAACGAAGAGCACTCCATATACTGAAATAGAACACTGACTTTTAAAACATCCACCTGGGTGGTAGCAGCAAATCTGTAGTGTTGTTGCAGATCTTCCATTTTAATATCAGTGCATTCTTTAAAACGAATGGAAACTTGAGACCAAGAGGTCAACTTTGATAGAAAGTTCCTCAACTTACAAAACCAGTCAACATTTATATTGTCTAAGCGGTAAAGAAAGATTTTTGAGCGCTCTAGCTGCTGTCTTGCAATTTTAAATTCAGGAATTTGCTTCCCCGTGTACTCAAATGACACCAAATTTGGAGCATCAATCTCCCATATGCCCTCCGTATCCCCAATCTTCAAGACCTTGAGGTAAACTGACTTGATCTTTTGATGATACAACGTTTCCAAGCCAGAACATTCCTCAAAGATGAAAGTGTCAATCAAGGGACAACTATTGAGTAGAGTCTCAAGTATGTTTTTGTTTAATCTTACATGACATAGAGTAAGCTTTCTCAAAGAATTTTGATTCACAACACCACTAGCTAACGAAAGATTACAAAACGCGAGAACCAATTTTCTTAAAGATTTTGCTGTCAAGATTGTTAAAATAGGCGCGGGATATGATATATAGTCAAGGACAAGATATTTTACACCATTTTGAAGTGCAATGTCAAGACAGTTATCAATAGGAATAGGAGGGAAAAGTTTGTGAGGATCATAAGACATGCTCTCTGATAATTCAAACTTTTTAATAGAGACTTTTCCGTCCCTATATCTCTCCATGATTGTGTCGACTATCTTTATATTGCATTTGCCACTATGAAGACAGAATTCCAAGTCGGGAAGAGTCGACCAAGCTTGCAGCCATGTTTTGGAGAGAATGCTCATCTTGGATGCTTCTTTATAACTAAGAAACGAGAGTATTTTTTGAATGAGACATTCTGGCAATATGTCAGCCATGATAAGGTGGTTATGAAGGATCCCTAATAGTGAAGGGAAATTTATACGCCTCTAAAGAAACCTATTTTAGGTTTCCCTAAAACCCAAAAAAAATAAATATATGTTATAGGAATCCTATTTGTAAACAAGCTTAAAAAAAAAACCTATTTTAGGTTTCCCTAAAACCCAAAAAAATATATATTATAGGAATCCTATTTGTAAACGGGCTTTAAAAAAAGAAAACCTATTTTAGGTTTCCCTAAAAGCCAAAAAAATACATATTATAGGTATCAATTTGTAAACGCGCTTTTAAAAAAAAAGAAAGCTAAAGCGTGTATGTCTCTTTTCCTATTATGCATTACAGCGAATAGTTCTAAATATTCCTCTCTTTTTCTTACAAAATTATGTTTCTCTGTTTTTTTTTAAAAATATTTGGAGGGCACAACTTTAGTTACCTATCAAAATCTAGTTGTAATGTGTATGAGGCATAAGTTAGAGAGAGTGAAGATACTCTAATGTGTAGCCTATAGAGCAGGGGTTTTCAATTTTATTGACCGACTACAAAATTTTGTTCATTGCTAATTTTTTGTTTTCTAGCCAGGATGTGTACACTACAATATATGATGTTCATCAATCAATTTTGGGATACATACGAATCTCGCTCGCCTTTCTCCCTATTTTTGTGTATTTTGTAGCAAAAATACATGCATCTAAGTGTATTTTCTTCAATGTGTGGTAGAAAACTCTTAATTATGTTGGGTTCGAAAGTGATTATGGCGTCATACGGAAGCTTACAATTGCAAATTATATGATTGATAAATTAGATAACAAATAAAGACATACTAAAAATATATTATTAATATGGTTTGGCCAATTGACCTACATATGAAAATCTAATATAAAAGAAAGTATAAAACTATTGAGAGAAAAATCTCCCCATAAACTACACTCATAAACGTCTACATTGTGGATGCTATTGTGATATGTTATGAGAATAGGGATCTTCAATTTATAGATCTCCAAACTTTTCCTCTAAGGAAAGAATAATCAAATATTGAAGAGAAATATATTTTCCTTTCAGAAAAAGTTCAAGCATTTATGGTAATACTCTGACTTTTTTTTAAGGAAAAAATAAATTTCAAATAAGGTAAGAAAATCAGGACAAAACCCTAACAAATCTCCCCTCTTGGCTTGAATTTTCTGGCAAAATAATCTTGATCCTCTTTCTTCACACAATCTTCATGTATCACTGTTGCTTACCATGATTTAAAAATTGATATGGGTGAAAAATTGGAGCCCTGTGTTAAAAGTTATAAGCAGGGTTGAAAGTAGAGCTCATGCGTTAAAAATAAGATGCATGAGTTAAAAGTGGAGCTCATGCGTTAAAAGTAAAATACACGAGTTGAAAGTGGAGCTCATGCGTTAAAAGTAAGATGCATTAGTTAAAAGTGGAGCCTGAGCATTAAAAGTTTGCAGGGGTTGAAAGTTGGAGCCCGTGTATTAAAGTATGCATGGGTTGAAAATTGATTTTGTTTTAAGGATGGAGCAGCAGAATTGTTGAAAATATATTTGAAATTTTTCTCCACATGTAGTAGCACAAAAATCTTCATTATCATCACATTGATTGCAAATTGGTCTAAAATCACTTGAATTGGATCACTGAACCATGTTTTCTGATACCACTTGTTGGGTTCGAAAGTGATTATGGCGCCATGCGGAAGCTTACAATTGCAAAGAATATGATTGATAAATTAGATGACAAATAAAGGCATACTAAAAATATATTATTAATATGGTTTGGCCAATTGGCCTACATATGAAAATCTAATATAAAAGAAAGTATAAAACTATTGAGAGAAAAATCTCCCCATAAACTACACTATTAAACGTCTACATCATGGATGCTATTGTGTTATGCTATGAGAATAGGGATCTTCAATTTATAGATCTCCAAATTTTTCCTCTAATGAAAGAATAACCAAATATAGAAGAGAAATATATTTTCCTTTCAGAAAAAGTTAAAGTATTTATGGTAATACTTTGACTTTTCTTTAAGGAAAAAATAAACTTCAAATAAGGTAAGAAAATCAGGGCAAAATCCTAACAAATTAGTGTGTGTGTTAGTTAATAGAGTCGTTATATATGGCAGGTGGACGCAAATTTTATGATCAAACGCGCCTAGAAGCTTTTGTAGAAAAACATCTGGTCTAGTCAACAGCATCTAGGCGTATTCTGCTAACCATTATGTGATAGTTCAAATAGGAAACTTACACTCCCAATAAGTCTAAAACTCAAGATATTAGGATAACTTAAGTGTGCGTTTTTATCCTTAACTTTATTTTATCATATCCTCTTTATTTTTATATTTTTCTTTTTCAAATTACTTTGATATGCATTATTTGAGCCCAAAGTCTTTTGAAAACAACTTATCTATCTTCACGCAAAATAATATAAGTAAAATTTGTGTACACTCTATCCTCTCTGAAATTTACCAATAAGATTATATTATTATGTACTGAGCAAATTTAAATTAATCAAAGAAATAAATAAAAGAAAAAAGGAAAAGGAGAGAGACAAGGTGTGACAAATTTTAATGAAATCCATCCATCTTTAAGAGTACATATTTTTGAGGCAGTTCACACAACCACTCGATTGTTTCCCTTGAAAGAGACCTCTCAACAACTTCTTTCATGAGTGGATAAGGTTCATAAGATATTTTGCTAACATAAAAAAGTATCTAGGGTGGTAAATATTTATTTACATCGAGTGTTTATATTTATTTAATATAAATAATATCAAGTGTGAAATTAACATAATCCTAAACCTAAACTCATTTTGTTTCATTTTAAGTGTCGTGGTTACTATTTGGGAAGTTAAAAAGATATTTTTCTGACCCATGATATTTTCAAATATTTTGTAAATATTCATTTTTAATGGTTAATGCTGTGAATAATTATAGTTTTTATGTTATGTAGTTTCAAAATATTTAAAATTTTAATTTAAAAAAGTTAAAAATTTTATGTCCAAATTCGTGCAGAAAATTAGTTAACTTGACCCTCATACTCTGAATCAGATCACATAAGTTGAAACAGAAGGCAAGGATAGTGGATCTGCCATTACGATACCTAATTCATCTGTGCCATTACTTTTGACACGTTCTATAAATTTATATGTAAAAACTCATCATAATAACACTAAATATAGTGAATATCAACGCATAACTTTAATTTGAGTATGTAATGAATTCATGCAAAAAAATCTCTTTACGCTATCGGGTTCTTTTGAACCTAATATTTTTCATACGAAACATAAATTGTGACCAACTCCTTCTAAAGAAATGATCTTATATGACCACTTACCATTTGAATAAAACAAAATAATCTTTTCAAAACTCATGTATATTATTTTCAAATCTGCTACGTATAAAAATAAAAATCTCTTATTAAAAAAAAACACACAAAATCAAGCACTTTCCAATATTTGTATTTAAAAAAAGATCTTGTATAACAACTTACAATTCAAACATAAAAAAATAATCCTTTCAGATTCTTGTTTATTATTTTCATATCTGCTGTGTGTAAAAATGAAGATCTATATACAAAACCAACCTACCTACCACCAACTTCCAAACCCTCAAAATATCTTTAAAGGAAGAAATATCTACCCCCAAAAATATCTAACTTACTTTATGACATTTGTAGCACATGATATTACATTGATGAACCCCTTCAACTAACATCAAACAAATAATATTACCCTCTTTTTTTTTCAAGATTTTTAACAAGAAGAAGAAGAAGAAAATGGAAGTGAATGGAAATATTAGACCAAATAGAAGTGATGTTCATTTATCAAAAGAAGAAGAAACAAAGATAGAAGAGGCAACAAAAGAGTATTTTGATGGCATTGCACCAAAAAGACACACTAAACCTCAACGAAGTGATTATTCTTCAACTTATGTTGATCAAATTAATCTATATCATTCTTCTCATGACACAATTCCCGAAAATCTTGAATTCCAACGTCTCGAAAATGATCCTCAGGTCTACCTAGCTCCTTCTCTACATTTGTTTTGTTTTGTTTTTATCGATAGAGGTGGATTCAGGATTTGAAGCTAGTTGAACTCTTAATATGTTTTGAAGTTATGTTTTCATACCTACTATTTATTTGCAAATTTTATGCATAAATTATACTCCGCATCGAAAGTACTGAATTATAATTCTTTTTGCTTAATAGGTTCTGAGTAGATTATTTTTACATATTAGATGCATTTTTAATACAAATATGATGTTTGAGCTAAAGTTAATGAATTTTGTCGAACTCTTAACAATGTCTTGAGAATGATTTTCATGTTAAGCTCTTTCTTTGCTCATTTTTCTATTTTGGGGTTTCTTTCTTGTTGGTCATTTATATACAAGTAAGAAAATGTAGATTTATAACTTCTAGTGATAGAGAAACTACTTTTTTTTAATATAATATTGGAGCGAGATGAGGTTAAATGAAACAACCACTACTAAAATTAAAGGTTTTTTTCTACGCAAATCAGTGAGAAATTTGTTAATTAGAACATGATTTTACCACTCATTTTCTACCGAACCAGCTTTACTGGAAAAATACATAGTGGGAAACAGACTCTCACTCAAATAGTGGGAAACTTCCTGAGTTTTCCATATGAAAACAATACTGCCTCCGTCCATTTTTATTTGTCATAATTTCCTTTTTTAGAGTCAAACGATAAGGACTGTAACATCTTACGATGTATTGAATCATGTACTTCCCTTTAAGTGTTGAATCATGTACAATTTTTTCCTTTCCCCCCGATGTATCGAAGAGTATCTATGAACTATGTTCCGATTCACTCATAAGGAAGATAACGGGGGGACGAGGGTGGGGACTATATGATGTGATAGTAAACAGGAACCATTATGTAAAAGATTTGGGATCTATGTTGCTCGGACTCTTCAAAAATATCGCCATGTCGGATCCTACAAAATCTATATATTTTTGAAGGATCCGACACGGGAACAACAACATTTTTGGAGGACATAGTCGGGGATTATAAATAACATTAACGTCAATTGGATTCATATATCTTTTGCTTTTGGTTTTGCAGAAATTGGTTTACAATGGCAGCCAAGTGACAGATGAATTTATTGAAACAGAGTATTACAAAGATCTTAATTGCATTGACAAGCAGCACCACACGGTTACTACTCTCATTCTTAACACTCCTATTACCAAAAAATCGAATTACAGTCGAACCTCTCTATAACGACATTGTTTGTCTGAATATTTTTTTGTTATAGAGAACATATAAGACTTGATGGTTAAAAACACATTTAAACTATCACTTTTTCGCGAGTACCTATCTAAACTATTACTTCCTTTGTATTAAAGAGCACACATCATTGCTGAGTTGGCCAAATATTTGTTCACAATTGACAATAGGCGTGTGTAGGCCAGCTCAGCGTCGAGACATGTTTTAATACAAAGGGAGTGATAGTTGAAGTATGAAATTCGTGAAAAGGTGATAGATTCGGTAGCTAAATAGGACAAGAGATAGTTGAGATATAAAACTCACGAAAAAATGATGAGTTAGGGGTGATTTTTACCATTAACTCAACATATAATATAATCTAAAGTGAAAATCGGTTCCGAAGAAAACTTGACTGTTATTATGAAATGTTGTTATAGAGGATGAATGTTACAAAGAGCTTTGATTGTGTTCTTTTAGTCTATGTTGCTCGGGTTCTTTAAAAATAATGCAATTTTGGAGGATCTGACATGCTCGTTGGCCGTATTTTTGGTGGATCCAAGAGCAATGTAGCTTTTGGTTAAAAAATAAGGTTAATGAACTTTTTTTTGTGGGAAAATGCAGACAGGAACAGGATTTATCAAGGTAGAGAATAACGGGAACACTTTCAATATAGGAGCTGATTCTGCTACTGATTCAAGCCATGTTTACAAGGGGAATCCAGCTACTAATGATTGGATTCCTTCTGCTGTTGATGAGGTAAGACCAAATGAAACTCTTTGTATATGTGACAAAATGTTTGCGATAACTTGCTGAGAGGCACGTGAGATGAAAAAGTCTTAGAAATGACACAATGAGTTCATGGTGAACACCTGATAGTTTAGGCATGCAACTCACAAGACAATAATAGTTTGGGGAGGGGGTTGGGGGTTAATCTATTCACTCAAATTAATTTCCACGTGTATTGCCACTTGGAATTTTTTGGAGGAGCTTTTGAAACGTGATATTCACCTAGCATGTCATATTCCTCCGATGATATTCTTAAAAGAGTTTAGGGTAATTCCGTGAACACTATAGTTTAAATATGAAACTCGCAAAATGATATTGGTTTAGGATATTGAAATTCTCAAATGTCACAGCTAATTGCTCTTTCATTTTTGGTGGATCAGGTTAATTTTATCTCAGAGAAACCAAACAGAAGTGATAACTGAAATTGAGTCTTTGATAAAGGCAGTATCTGGTTATTGCAGGCCCCTGCTTACTTTGTATTTCTGTGAAGCTTAGCTTCAATTTGTCCCTCTTATGTTTGGTTGCATTTGAATAACATGCTATAGAACATAATTTCAGACATTTTTCCAGATCTCTACTCCTTTTTCCCTTTTCTTGTTATTTCCAGCAAGCAGTCTGCTACTTAAGACAAACACAGATGCAGAACTTCAAAATCATACCTAAACTTTTAAGAGAATGTCATACAGTAAATCTGTAAGTTCATATATTTCTCAGAGCTAATCAGGGAGTAACTTACTGTCGATTGGTAAATGTACATATGACAAACTCGAATTTTCTGTACAAATTAGCCAAAAGTGTAGGGTATCCACACCTTGGCGAACATATTTTAGTGTACAACAAGTGTTTTGTCAGGTCCTTTAGAATTGCAAATGAAATAAGGCTTCCTAAACCTAATCAAACTCCAGTAATATACAAGCTAGCTGCAAACACGATATCGCGCTTGATCACATTAGATGCAGTTTCCATTTTCTTGTACAGTGCAGAGTTGCCCATAATTGCAGCAGCATTTCTAAATTCACGACAAGTCTCGTCTAATCTAACAATAGTCCTCACTATTACACCTTCAGGGACATCTGTGAGTTCACAAATCTCAGCAAATGGGGTGCCCTGCAAGAGGGAAGCAGAATTAGAGACATCCCTCACTGGAGAACGGAAGAATCAAGCAACGGGTAGGATATTATGATATTTAAGTCATACGCAACCACACATGCAAATCCTTGAGAGAGAGAGAGAGAGAGAGAGAACCTTTGCCCATTCATATACCACTTCAACCAAACCAAACTTAAGGTTCTCTTGGGCATACTCCTTTGGGTCAATCGGTAGCTTAAACTGAGCCTGAAGCTCCCCAAGTCTTATTGCAGTTTCATGTAATCTGAAATGCCACGTTAATGATATTGTCATTGAGAACAAAGTAACCAAAAAAAAAAAAAAACTATTATCGCTACAGGGTTAAAGTTTCAGCTCATGGTAATTAATGAGAAAACACCTACAGAATACATCAGAATGACTTGAAACAATTAGAAAAAATACGAATGAAGCTCATCCGAATGAAATCACCGTAATCAGCAACTAGAGTTGCACTAGTCAACTAAAGACAAGTAGACAACATTGACAAAGTGCAAGGAGGAGATGACATGACTTCAGAAGTAAAAGAGACCCAAGTGGCCATACACCGTTTAAATAGTAACAGCCTTCGTAGGCACAAATAATGACAGAAATGTTCCGCGGAAGATCTGAAGCTGTGTAAAACTCTATCCTCTGTTGTTCAGTAACTTTTTTACAGAGGGAAATTTGGATATTTTGCAGTCAAAAGATATTCCACTAGCAGTTGTGCATTCAGAGAAAGACCCAAAAGCAGCAACCAGGTCTTAGACCACTACATGTTTGATTTGTAAATCTGACCTAATCCCATCTTCAAAAATTCTTTTAATAAAGGAAAAGCAGGGCATACACTGACAATATAAGAGAATTGGCAGCCTGCCAGAAAATCCTTTTCCCTCCAAAAAGTGTATTCACTAATAACAAAGAAGAAAAAGCTTGATAAGAAACGAGCCTTGAGCCCAACTCAACTCCAAAAGTATTCATAAGGTAAGAATTGTCCGACCATATAAGGAGACAACAACCCATTTTCACCACCAATGTGGAACATTTAACATTCCTCACACGCTCAGGACCGAATATTTGGAGAGAGAACAACAAACAATGGGGGCCCAACGCTGAGTAAACCAAGAACAAGAACAGGAACAGGTCTGGCTTTAATACCATGATGAGAAAGGGACCTTTGGCCTAACTAAACCCCAAAAGCTAGCTCATGCAACGAGGATTTCCCAAAACCATATAAGAAACAACAGCCCATTCCCACGATCAATGTGGGACACTCAACAAAAATCGCTTACCACAAACTTACTCTCCATCTCTACCTTCACAGCACCCACTTTGTTATATCAAAAAAGAGGTGCCATAGCTCTTTGACCTGTGACCTTGTGATATGTGTCTCTTCAAATGTGCAATTCCATGAAACATATGACATATTTATCTTGATATATTATATTCCAATTATACAGAGATACGCAAGTTAGTAACTAGTAATTGTCCCGTACAACTTGCATATGACATATTTATCTTGATATATTATATTCCAATTATAGAGATCTAAGTTGCTCGGACTCTCCAAAAATATTGCTGCACCCGTGTCGGATCCTTCAAAAATACACTACTTTTGAAGGATCCGACACACACCCGATGACATTTTTGAAGAGTCCGAGCAACATAGATAGAGATATACCCAAGTTAGTAACTAATAAATTGTCCTGTACAACTTCCATATGCAATTCTGTGAAACATGAGAACACATTTGACATGATATGTTTTGTTCTCATAAAAAACAAGAATGATGTGTTTTATTCAAATCCTAGAGATAAAAACCAAGTTAGTACCCTAAATTGTCCAACAAAGCATTGATAAAAAGGAAAGTACACCTTGTCTGATATCATATTCCTAATCATCTCATCAATTAATTTTGACAAGTTTTTATCATTAAACCGAATGTATAACAAGGAGAAGTCTTGCACTGTCTTTTAAGCTCATCAGTTAAAGAAACATAACGAAAAATCGACATGGCTGATATACAGGTTTGATCCCTCAATAACTCAGACACCGCAAACACAAAATCTTATCAAAACTCATTAAAAAAAAAACTTATCCAAAACTACCGACAACAATTAAATATATATATCATGGATGAACAGGAAAATTTACAACATGTAGACATGAGCATATCAAACCAAATATTTTGAAAAGATAAATAACCTCTTTTTAGCCTGAGAAAGCTTTGGTGTGAGGAAAGATTCAGAAGTCTCCTTTTGCTGAAACACAAAGGAAGACATGATCGCCACTGCCTCTTCTGGTTCCAGGTCATCTAGTTGATTCTCAAATAAACATTCTGTGCATATCAACTCCTCTCCGGAATTCATTTCGCAAGCAACACGACCTTTGATTTGAACTACAAGGTCAGCATCTATACAGCCAATTTCTTTTAACACATCTATCTGCAAATAGTGTAAAAGGGGATGTTTATGATCCCTTCCTTTGCAAGAATTGATTGACACAAAAAGGGAAGCAAATTATTATGATAATGTGGTTCCATACCCGACCCTGAAAATCTGGCATCTGCTGAAGTGCCTCATCTGACATTTCAAACTTCAAAGCATTCACTTCCGCTCGGTGCAGCTCTAATTCTTTAGCTAATTTCATGTGCTCATCCAATTTAATACAACCATGACACTTATTCTGTGCCATTTTCTGCAAGAGATTATTCCATTTGTAGTATGCTTCCACAAGATTCATGTCTTTCAACTTCAGATCTGGCATAGAATCTTCATTAGAAAATGAAATGTGGGGAATCTTCATTGCCATATATTCACTACAACAAAATCAAAACTTTAGAGACAATGCGAACACTGGACTAGTAAGTCAAAAGATTCTTTCTCCAGGCTCACAGGAAAGCTTGGTAGCCATGTTTTCCTTCAAGCATCCTTGATTGACTATAAATATGGTCAAGAAGAGTAATATTAGGGCTGGAGACAAGTCTCCCGATATCACAAAGAATGTCACCTCGTCGGAAAACATGATTTGAATGGAGGGAAGCTAGAGATAATTTGCTTAGAAGGATGACAATCAGCTGGAAAGTTGTGTCGTGGATTTGCTATTTATTGCACAAGGCTTCTGAGGTCAGAGGTAATGAAGTCAGGAGGTGGAAGCTTAGGGACCATCGAGCCATTTATTTCTGTACAAAGAAGTTCAATGCTTTCGGCAGATTTGTTTCCATTGTCGCAGTACAGGGGAGTAAAAGGTCCATTATTTTTATTATTCCAGAATCAGCATTCAATGCTGGATGTGACAATCCAGCAGATAAAATTGGAATTTTATCCAGAGAAAAACAACATTACAACAGTCACATCTCCCCAATAATTGAACTCTTCCTATGCTGAAGCTACTAACAAAAACAGATGGACAGTGAGATCTGGCACTCTCTCAGTGGATCCAGGTGAAGGAAACTCCATAAAAGCAAACGGATTGGTGGAATCCTGGATAAAGAGATTCTGGGAAGATGCTTGCTGGGCCATTTCGACGGCCAGGAGATCCCAAACCATACAGTCATGCACAGATGGGCTTACAGCAAATGAGGCAGCTATATAGGGGTATTCGAAATGTGTGACCATTCTCTTTGAGTTCCCGACTAAGAGCATGGTGGAGCACACTCTAACAGGGGACTGGAGTGGGAAAAGAAAGCACCACATCTGTCATGATGGTCTACGGCATCTGGCTGCATGACGGAAAATTGTCGATACGCCAGAACTTGGATTAGAATATTGGGCCTCCCTCTAAAGCTTTGGACGAAGGAGATTATGAAAGAAATCAAGGAAAGATGCAGAGGATGAATCGAAAACGAAGAAACCAAGCTCAAAAATCATCTCCGATGTGCTCACATGAGGGTCAAAGGAGACACAGAGCAAATACCTAGTCACGTCAACATTGAATGGGAGGGTCTTTTCTATTCCATCCCGATCTAGAAAGAAATTCAGAAAAGAATCAGCCGTCAGCAACTTACAGACAGTCGCAGGGGGGTCAAAGACTGGCATCGGTAATAGCCTGGTCTAGGGCTAGACGATATGGCAGATCCTATACTGGGTAGGGGTCCTTTAAATTTCAAACCAAGTGCACATGCCCCAACACATGGGAAGGAAATAATGGAGAATCTGGAAGAGGCTATTTTATCTGAGGTGGGCTGACCCAAGTTTTACAAGCCAAACTTGACAGAATTAATAGAAATTGGTCCTGGGCCTTTTCAAAACATGGAGATGGTCAACCCATCTTTTAAGACCTTCATTGTAGAATCTGATCCTTCTCTACGGGTCTCGCTCCAGCCAAGAATTGATGTTATAGAGCACACAGGCACAACTCAGGCCCGATGTACGAAGAAGGGATAATTTATCCACTACTGGAGAATAGTATTTATGTCACTCCAATCACAATTGCTGAACCAGAAGATATTTTGGGGGGACAAGATAACATGCAACTGGAACTGATTCCACAAGAACCAGAAACAAGGAAGGATGATGATGAACCAGGAGTGAGTTATGTAACTCTTCTATTATATCTACCAAAACTAGGGGTTCAAAGAAAGTACAGGAATTGATCTGCAGTATAAACTACGAAGTATAAGGATGGGGAGCCAAGAATCAGGGGGGAATTCTTTACAATTGAGTGATCAATGAAGCTAAAAATAATCTTTTGGAATATGTGGTGACTGAACAGTAAGGAAAAGAGGGATGTAGTGAAAATATTATTATCAAAATGGAAGCCAGCAGTAGTGGTTTTACAAGAAACATAGTTGAATGAAAATGACAGTACCTTTTTCAGACAACTTTGGAGCAACAGGTGGATTGTGTATTTCTGGAGGCTAGTGGAACTAGAGGAGGAATTGTGATTATGTGGGATAAAAGATCCTACGAGGGGGAGCTTGTCAAAACAGGAAGCAATTGCATTACATGTCAGATGACAGATTTGAACAACCCCTTTACTTGGTTCATCTCTGGAGTCGATGGGCCTCATGGCAACTGAAAGAAGGGCTAGTCGGTGGGAATGGGCAGCTATCAGAGGATTATGTGAAGGCTTATCGGTTGTGTGCGGTGATTTCAACACCACTAGGTTCGATGTTACTCCTCTCACCAGAGCAATAAAAAAAATTCTGACATTATAAGATACAGGAGCTTGCTTGAGCCAGTGGTTCCACCTTTATTCGGTGGATCCTACACCTGCAACAGAATGAACAATCTTGGAGAAGCTTCCAGGATAGATAGAATCTTATTCTCACCAGAGTGGGATGAGAAGTTCAGACATATCAGGCAATCTTTGTTGCCAAGAGTGGCTTCTGATCACTCTTATACTAGAATAATGAGGTTATTGGGGAGCTAATAAATCCTATTTCAAGTTTGAAAGTTGTTGGCTGCACAAGATTCACAGACAGAATTAAGGCATGGTGGGATACTTTCAGTCATTGGTAGACCTGATTTTGTTTTAGCCACAAAATTGAAGCTGCTGAAGGGGAAACTAAGGGAATGGAACAGCAAATTATGGAGACTTGAAGCAACGTCTATTTCAGCATTTCCAGAAGGACCTAGGCAGATTGAAGCATTTCCAAGGATTGAGGTCACGCAGTCCAAATCGGGAATTGTCATCTCACAACGTAAGTATGCCCTAGACCATCTTGAGGAGACAAGTATGACAGACTATAGACCAATTGACACTCCTATGGACCCTAATATTAAACTTCTACCATGATAGGGGAAGCCACTTAGGGGTCATTTGGTTGTTGGCTAAAGTTATGCCGAGAATGGTAATGTAATGCAGGGGTTAGTTATTCATGAATTATTTATTCTATCCTTTATATGCATAAAATAATCATAAATTGACTCATAACAAATACATGCTTTATTTATGTGGGTCTGTAAAATGATAACCGAATATCATACTTGGTATCCTGAATTTTAAACAAAGCAACTAAAAAGCTACCAAACATGATATTAGTTATGGTAGTTTTAATACATGAAAAAGTCCCTTCCTAACCAGAAAATAAACGACCCCTTAGTGATCCTGAAAGGTATAGGGGGACTAATTGGTAACTTGAACTATCTCAGTGACTTGACCTGATTGCCTTTCCTGTGAGTGTTGTAAGTAGGTTTATGGACTCTCCACGAGACGGTCGCTGCAATGCAGTTGTTCTATACATAAAATCAGCCCAGGCAAAGGATTGCTTTTTGAGGATTGAGGTCATGAGCAAATTGTTGGATACGACAGGAACACCTATGATAAGAAATTTACGTTTGGATATTGTGCTCTGGTAGGAGGTTATTTGGTGTCTTGAAAAAAACAAGAAACACAATATGGTTGCTTGACCTAGTGCACAAGTTGAATGTCGAGTAATGACTATGGCAACTTGCGAATTAATTTGGATTAAACAGTTGCTCAGACAATTGAAGTTTGGAGAAATCATCCATATGGAACTTGTGTGCGATAATCAAGTTACTCTTCAGATTATATCAAATCCAGTATTTCATGAGAGAACTAACATTTTTTTGATCAAGTGAGAGAATCAAACATTAAAGATCGATTGTCGTTTCATTAGAGAAAAGAATCTCTCGGGAGACATTGTTACAAAATTCGTGAAGTCAAAATAATCAGCTTGTAGATATTTTTGCTAAGTCCCTCACTAATTTTCGTATCAGCTACATTTGTAACAAGTTTTATGCACCAACTTGAGGGGGAGTGTTAAAATCTCATAGATATTCTAGAATAATCTAAGATTTTGTAAATATAGTATAGTTTGGTTTACTCTTTTAATTATGTCTACTTCTTTTTTTCTCTTTCATTTCTTGAAATATGTACACTCAGCTATTTAAACCCCAATGAATTGAGAGAACAATCAAACCTTGTTCTCTCTCAATTTCTCTTTCCTTCCCACAGTTATAATTGAAGACCTCATTTACAACTAAAGTTGCATCCATGATTTGTTTTCCCTTGATGAGAGCATTTTGATTGCCAGAAATTTAAATGTCCATAACACTGTTGACCCGTGTGTGTAAATCAGTTTTTATTTTGTAAATACTCTCACAATGCTTATGGGTCTATAATTCTTTACTTCAGCAACAGCTTATTCTTTGGAACCAATGCAATAGGAAGCAACAGGACCAGCTTTTGCACCACCAACATACCCAATGTAATCCCACTAGTGGGGGAACTATTGCACCATGACCTAAATTAAAATTCTAGCAGCGCTAACCAGATTGCTGGTCTGTTGTGAGATAGAATATTGAAATCAATTTTGTAGACTGTTTGGCAAGCTTTTGGAAAACCAAAACTGCTTTTTTTTCCTCCAAAAAGTGCTTATTCGGAAAAAGCTACATGTTTGGCCAAACTTTTGAGAGAGAATAAATGTTTCTGGGAGTAGTAGAAGTTGTTTTGCAGAAGATCAAAAAGTAGTTTTTCCCCCAAAACTACTTTTTTGAAAAGCACTTTTGAGAATAATACACTTAGAAGCACTTCTAAAAAGCTTGGGCAAACACTAATTGATGCTCAAAAGTGTGTTTTAAATTTACTGGCCAAACACAAATTGCTTCTCACCAAAAGTACTTTTTTGAAAAGCATTTTCCAAAATAAGCTGATTATAGAAGCTTGGCCAAACAGGCTATTGGTCATCTTTTGTTTGGTATATGTATGAATGATCATGGCATAAAAAATGCATTTTACACTACAAAGTACAAATAAGTGCAGTAGCTTGAAATAATAGGTTGACCTCCGAGGACACACTTGGACACTCCCTATTATAATTAGAACATGTGGCATTCGACTGGCACAGTTCCCTAATATTCATCAGAAAGACCAATTACTGAGACTCCAATCCTTATCCTAGCACGCTACAACGTGCATTTATTTCTTCAGAGAGTAAATGAAGCACTAACATAAATAGGTGACGATTGAAGAGTTTCCCATGCTTCATCCACAATTTCTGGAGTCAAATGGCAATTTGAGAAAAGCTAATGTTAGGAAACTGATGCATTTAATAGCCTTATATAAAATTGAGTGATAGCCAGTCATTGGACTTCCATGGATACACCGCTGATATGAAAATAGAACTATTGATGGTAAGGAAGCAGCCAAAGCAAGTGCAGCTGCATGTTAATAATAGTCACATGCTAGAATAAAACAACAAAGAAAGATTATATTTACGGCAAGTACAGATAACCATATAAATAATGCTGACATACCTTTAACTGGATCTAAGGCTGGAGGATACCTATTTCCTTCAGATTTCAGACCGAGCAGCTGTTGTATTGCATTAGAGTAGGCCCCAGCACTAACATCTTCAAGAAGCCGAACTTGATCGATCTTAATCTTTTTCACACATATATACAAGAAATCCTTGTTATCAACTCCTCGAACCTCATAATTCATGCCGGCAGCATTACCGCGGTGAGGCAATTTGATGTTGACAGCGCCAGATCCCTTCCGGGAGGTGACTGACAAACAATACTCATCATCATAACCCCGTCTTGATTTAGGCACTAATATCTGCATTTCAGAATTTTTTTGGTCTTTCCTGTTGCCTGCATCCGACGAAGTTTCCAGAGTTGAAGGCAATTCAGGAGTCAGAACTAGAACTATATATTGTCTGCTGCTAGAGGAAGGTGTCTTCACCACAACGCCTAGTAAGTGATCTTGACCCTGCAAATAGTAAAGGGAAAGAAAAACATTCGCACATGTTTTGGACTTGTCATGTGAATCTCTTTAATGGAAATATGAGCAGAGAGGCAAAAATCATATACTTCCAATATCCAAGTAACCTCATGAGATGGGCAAAAGTAGACGGGATTATGATACTTCTAAAATGAACAGTTATCAGAACAAACCACAAAAGGAATTGGAACACTTTCAGTTTCCAAAACAAGTGATCCCAAACTGCAGAAGTTTCTATGCTAGGAGGCCCAGTCACATCATCCAGATTATCAACCTTCAGCCATTTTTACCATTGAAAATTCCTTAAGAGACGTTGACCTACTTCATGAAACACTTTGAACCATATGTTCTTTGCTGGTGATAATGTTCATATGTTTCTTCATACTGAAGATTATGATGTGACTTTCCATTGCAGAGGATTAGATCATGGAACTAAAGAACTTGGACTTGTAAATTTCCAAATCATACCAGATAAATCAACTCTACTGTGCCTCAAAAGAAAGATTGTTGAGTATTAGAACGAAACATGTGCAAATAGAACAATTCTTTGATATACAGAGGCAACTACTTTGGGATCGATGCATAGTTATTATTACTATTGTATGCCAGATAGCTGACAATTTTTTGACCTTGAAGATGAAAAGAGGCTACTGCCTAATGCCTATTTAGTGAAAAGAACGTAATAGAACTCACTGATTGTGATTTTACAACCACTGCTCTCCCAGGAGTAAGGTAGTGCTGAGAAGCTTGCGACTGCATTACTGCCTCTGCTATTTGGTGGCTATAATTCTCTGCCTCCAAATACATGTCATAGTAGTCCTCAATTGCTGGTTCACCCTTTATGCATCTATATCACACAAATCATGCTTATTACTATGCAAATAAATATCAAAAATGATGTCAGAGTCATCCACAGAAGGTGGCATTTAGAAGCTATAATAGGCTTCATAGAAGCAAGCATTTCATAGACCGGACGCTTTATAGAATTTAGCAATTAAAAGCACTACCAAAAAACAGGGTTCTCAAGACCATTGGTGTCTGTGCTTCTCTCTCTTGTGTGTGTGTGCACGTGTGTGTGAGTGCGTCTGCGTGAGTGGGTGTGTGTGTCAGAGAGAGAGAGAGAGGACATGTTAAACAATACCAGGAAGTACAAAAGAATAAACAAAATGGGCAGTTTGTCAGAAAATTGGTGGAAACTTGTCCCTGCTTGCATATGGTGGACCGTTTGGAAGGAGAGGAACTATAGAGCTTTTGAAGACTAATACAATTTTGTGGAGAAAATCAAGATGAGTTGTATATTTTTGTTTTATTTTTGGTGTAAGGAAAGCTATGCTGAGGAGGCTGATCACCAGTTGATATGATTGGATCCTTGTGAAGCAGTAGCCTAAGCTAGGTTGGGATATTGTCAAGTAATTACCAGTTTCAAAAAAAAGTACAAAAGAATAAGCTTGAGAAAATCTACACATTATCAAAGCACTGAAGCACATGCACAAAAACAAGGAAGCACATATAAGTGTTTTAACGTGTGACAAATACATGTCGAAAAATGAATCCACAAAGACCATTATAGTAGAAAACTCGGATAGTGTAACTGTTTTAGTAATTCTTACTCAACAGATTTTGTAGGCTGAGCAAGCTTTCGCATCAAGAGTTGCTGTTGCTCAGGTAGTTTCTTCTGAGCATGAAATTCAGCAAAACTTCTTTTCAGCATGTCCTCAACCTGCAAAATTTGTAAACTGTACTTCATCAGGAGAATTCTGCTGGGATGAATTAACTATGCAGTGAGAATGATCATCAATCCATGAAATGGACACATCATTAACATGAATCATATTACTAACATGCACCATTACTCTAAAATTATGAGTTATGAGATGTAATGGCAATACGCCGTTGCTCAATAATGTAGTTGAGCAAATCAGCTGTATTTTGCAAAAGAAAAAAGAAAAGGTTGTCTCAGAGGTAAATGCAGTAATTTTAGAGTAGTTCTTCTCTGTTAAATGTCTTTTGTGTTGATCCTTTTTTATTGCTTATTAAAAACAAAAGGAAACAGAAAAAAGAAAAAGAAACATTGAATTTCCTGAGGATGCTTGAGACTTTTAGATTTATTGTATGTATTCAATAACTATGAACTTTATCTGCTAAAGCGTTCTTAAACAATGTTTTGCAAGTGAATAAAGAGACTTGAAAATACTTCAACTCGCTATTACATACAAACTCTAGGAGAGAAACAAATGAGGATGGTAATGATGCAGTACAAGAAACAATTGGTTCTAAAGTCATATAAAACTAAATTGCAAGGAAAATGAACCGGCAGAAACTGAATTTTGAAATAGATGCTCTGCATGGACTATTTTGAGATCAAGCTGTTTTCTCTTCTTTCCTAGTTAGTCAAAATTATGTACCTTCAGTTCTTCAACCCGAAGTAGATGCAAAATCATGATGTAGGTCAGTCGAAACTGAGATTCAAGCCTAGTTGCAGTACCAACTATTACATGCTTCAAATCATTTTCGAAAGGGATCTCATCTCGGCACATCACCACAACTGTACCAGTTTTATCAAGTCCTCTCCTTCCAGCACGCCCAGCCATCTGAGTGTACTCTCCGGGAAGTAGCTGCCTAAATTCCTTGCCATCAAACTTTCTTAAAGAATCAAAAACAACCTGCCCCAAAATTTAGTACAGTTTAAACTTTTTAGCAATAGGATATTTGAATAGAGAGAGATGCTTGCTTAACAGATCCTTAAATAATTAATTGTAAATATCAACTGGGAAACTAAAGAAATTCTGCAATCTAAGATGGTACTCTGCAATAATATGCTAAATGTCGTCAAGGAATTAGAGAGCACAAGAAGTTTGAACATCAAGGAAAATAAGCAGGTAAAAAATTACAAGTCAGGAATGACCAGAATACAGAAAGCAAACCCGCCAAAAGCTATATTAAGGAATTGCCATGTCTGGTACTGAAAATTCAAACTTTGATCAATACATTATCAGATACTGAACTAAGGAGACCTTTTACCAATAGGTCTTTCAGTGGGATCAATTGATCCCACATAAGAAGTGAACAGCTCAAACTGTTTTTGACCTTCTCTCCTCATGCTACCATTTTCTAATATATTACAGTAAAAAGATATAGAAGGTAAGTTGGGTTCATTATACTTTTAAAAATTCAATGTGAAGTGGTTAATCATACTTTAGACCCAATTACCATGTAAATTTTCAGTACTAACAACTAATATTTCAATCTGATCATTTGCTGCCTATGGAAATGCAACAATTGAATTGGATAAAGGGAGCAAAGCACATAGGGTCAGAAGTAACCAATACTTCCTTTGATACAAATAGTAATCTTAGAGGTTTGGGAGGTACTACAAGAGAAATCAATATTTTACAGGCAAGTATTGTCATCTTGAAAAATTCCACCACTGAAGTTGTTTAGTTATGAGCGTCACCACTTAAGTTGTTTATCTATTGAGTAACACACAAGAACCCAGGTAGCAAGCTACCTTGATGGATGCTCCCCTTAAAAAAAATTGAATTAATATTGTGTGGGCTGATAGCCCACATATTAGATATTAAACTTATAAGAATAGATACTACCCATGATCTTAGCCAAAAGGCCGACAGCCCACATATCAGATATTAAACTGATAAGATATTCTGCAATCTAAGATGGTACTCTGCAATAATATGCCACAGGTCATCAAGTAATTAGAGAGCATAGGAAGTTTGAACATCAAGGAAAATACGCAATGACCAGAACCAGAAAGCAAACCTGACAAAAATTATATAAAAATATTTCCATGTTTGGTACTGAAAATTCAAGATTTCAACAAGAATGATTTTCTTCAATATAAAGAGACAACAGCTCAGTCCCTCCACCAATGTGGGACACTTAACACAAGCCCCCCCCCCCCCACTCCCCACCCCTCTGCACTCCCAGGACTGGACATCTTGAATATGGACAACATAATGTGGAAACAACATTGGGTAGTTCAAGATATGGATAAGTTTTCTCTCTGATACCTCTGCAAACAAATGGACCTTGGAGCTAATTACTCAAATTAATAGTCAAATTGAACTTCAAGAAATTCACCCCTTCAAGATGAGTCATTCATTGGGAACCAATGGATAGTAAATTCCACAGAAAAAGTTCTTAAAAATACCTACCAAATCTTAGACTATAACCCCTAAGATTTTCAATAACATCTGATTTCCTATGTGGTCTTTTCTTCATAAAACATGTGCATATATTGTGCTACTGGCAAACTTAATTGAAACACATTCCAGAAATTTATGTGATTTCCTCTACCTTCTCTGCTTTCCTCCATTATCTCCACTTTCTAAGTACTTTAACTCCCAGATCATTCTTAACTGTTTCTGCATTCTGTCCAGACCCTGAATAGAGCTAATATACTACTATAGCTCAGTTAACCTCTCTCTTGTATGTGCTTTAGGTTTTTCCCTGAAAGAGGATATTTCCAGAATTAATCATTGTTTCTTAATATGTTCTGAGGCTGACAAATAAAGATCCAGCGCTAGTTCTTAAAGTTCTCAGCCTTCAACTCTTAACAATGAATAAATAGCAAAACCATTCTACAACAATTAAATGGAAACATGATCACTATCCTCAGTTACTCAAGAGTCGAGACATGGTATGAATCAGATGACAAAGACTCTTTTATCATAAAAAGAGTAAACTTTTTATTCCTGATATCCCAATTTGTATGGCAGACTTACCTTTTTAGTCTATCACAAAAAGAATAACATCTTTTTGTATTTAGAAAAAGTTTAACTTTACACTTTCCAATTTACCTTAATGAAATGATTTATAGCCACATAAATGTCCTTCATTTGTTCCAGACCACAAGTTTCACAAGTCTTCCTTTCTTTTGTAAACTCCGTACCCAATAAAACGTGGCCACGTAAAATGGGATGGAGTAAGTATGTTCTATGAAAATAACTGCACTCAAAGTAACAAGATCACTACAAATGATGACTTACCGTCCTGGCTGGAGCATTAACTCCCATTGCAAATGTCTCTGTCGAGAATAGAACCTAAGAAAGAACCAAGAATTAAATGAGCATCTAAGGCCTTCAAAAATAAAACTCACCAAAGGACAGGAATGTTGATAACAAATGGGTCACAAAATGGCTAAAGGAGGTAAAGAAATTTCAGCAGCAGTGGTAAAAGAAGATAACATGAAAATGACTAGCCCAACGTTCAACTTCGTTCAAGGATTTCACCACTTAACTGATAATTCATTTCATCACAACTGTTTTCCCTTTATTTATTTAGTTAATTTTTCACTTGAAAAGAACATAACATGAGATCACGAGTCATACTTCAAAAAACAAGAATCATGGGGTCCAAAATTTCTTAATTGGATCCAAAGCTAGAAGACTCTTCCCAGATCTTAAGAAGTTATTTTAGTATAATTTCCTACAAGGATATACTATCAGTGCTAGTATATACAAACATGACCAAATGCGAATTGCTTTATGGTTTTTTCTTTTTTAAGGTTAAATAATTTTACTAATAGAAGGGAAATCACTGCATTTTAAGTAGTATCCCTAAAAGAGGAGAAACCTAAACCAAAATATGTCTCTACAAAGGTCACCCAATAATTATCACAAACAAGGGGCCTCAGGGATAAACCAAAAAGAAACTAGTGACCGGAGGTTACTCCTCACATGTACAAAATTGTTCTCGACCCTCCTATTCCTCTTTCTCCAAACTACCCACTTGATTGCTAGTGGAACTACATTTGGGTCTTCTCCTCCATCTTCTGAAAGCCCAGCTATACATTGCCTCCTTTACTGTTCTCAACATATCCCAATGTACTCCAAGTGTAGCTGCTTGGCAATGTTATAGTAAGTAGTAACGTAAAATATCTGAAATTAACTTCCACTAATTTTCATTGAGTCTCTAACTTTATTCTGTATGTATGAGTATCCATTATTTAATGAAGTATATGAGCATGTCTTTGTGTACACTAACAAGTGCTCTAGCATAAAATAATATGCCTCTTACATGCTTCATCCAGAATAGAATCTGAAATGAAATAAGGAATTAAATATGGTAACATCCTAACAATATGCTACGGCTACCTCCACGAGGTAGTGGTAAGGTCTGCTTACACTCTACCCTCCCGAGACCCCACTTAGTGGGATTTCACTAGGTATGTTGTTGTTGTTGTTGTAACGTCCTAACAATATGGACATTTCTGTGGAACAATGTGCCCTTTTCCTCAAAAAAACTGGCATGTTATATTACCTTAACCAAACCTCGACAAAAAAGCATTTCTACAACTTCCTTGACAATTGGGAGGAGCCCTGCATGATGCACAGCAATGCCCCTGTGGAGAAGGCTTTGAATTCTGACAATCTGTAGTTTAGATGACCATCAATAAGACACTGTTCTGAAATTAAGCAGGACACCAAGAACCAGATGGTCAGATAGATTAACAAATGCAGCATATTAGGTAGGACACCTGCGGTAAGTTTCTGTCGGATCCCTTAAGTCGCGAAAATGCTTTATCACAGAATATCCTAATTTCACTTTTCTCAGAGCTACTCGTGAGATCGGTACCAGGGATGTTATCAGCTGATTTGTCACATCGATTCTTCGAAAAACAAAATATAACCACCTGAAATTATAATTTCATGATAAATATTAGGCTTTAATACATGATAAGTCTACTATCAACCTGTAAACGAAAATGGTACTGTTAAAAATTTTAAAAGAGAAGAGAAGAAAAACACAGCGGACAAGTTATCAAGAGATTAAATACTAACAGCAATGCTAACTACACTGTAAGCACGCGGTGGAAGGAAGATATACAAGGAACCATGCATGTTTAAAAAAAGAGTTTTTTTACATACAGGTAACAGTGATTTCTTCAAGAGTTTATTAATCAGCATCAACCACAAAGACGCCTCCGATCTCCTAAACCCCATAACATTCTGTCCAGGCCCAGTGCTTTGTGTTCCCCAACCACCACCAAAATTTCCGAATCTTTGGGGACCAGAATGCTTGTGCTGCTTCGCCTGAGAAGAGCTATCACGCCTCTGCCCTCGACCCTTATCAGCAGCTGTTGAAGACCCAGGACGCAAGCTGGCGCCACCAGAGACAGAACTTGTGGTCTTCTTCTTATGTACATCTTTGGCTGCTTTAAATCCATGAGGCAGAAACTCTTCATTCTCACACACTTTGTAAAGCTCCCCAGAATAGAAGAGACAATGTTCCAAAGGGACAGGTCTTTTGGTCGTCCTGATAGAAAAGGCCATAAAAGAAAAAGAAAACCAGATCAAGCAAGCACTATATAGATATATTATAATGATAAAAGCTCCTATCTTGTTTCCAGAATCATAGTAGGCCCCAGAGAATTTCAAGAAACAAAAATCATGTAACTTCATTTTTTTGAATTATAATTTAAAGAAAGCATGACTAACCCAGTAACACGAATTTGCTTTTGTTTTGTACGACCAATCCAGTCTGCAAATTCAATTGTGTTTGGTACCTGCAATGAAAAAATGAAACATCTCTTAGTTTCCCTCCCTAGCACAAGCTCAAGCATTTGCTTTTCTAGTTCATAGATAGAGACCAATAGTGGGGCTAACGTATCTTCCCACTGAAGCACCTACTTATATTATGTCTTCCCACCTTGCGAGCTCCTTTTGACAGGTTTTACTAACCTATTGCAGGGCAACTGTAGTAGGTTAGCATCTTCTCCAATTTTAATTTCCTCCAAATACCCGTGCAATGTCATAAAAGGTTGGGGCCTTTCAATAGTAGAAATCTCTTTACAGCCAGCAATTTGCACGCTGGCAAGTTACAGAAACCCTGCCCCCACACATCTATCCTTACCATCTTGGTTATCTATAGGTGATAATTCTACAGACAATGGTAAATGATGAATGGCGAGTCGGGACCTACTGCCAATTCAAGAAATCAAGTTTCCATTGATTTCAAGCTGTATGCCATAAGCCCTAATATGATTCCTTTTGTTCACTTTTCTCATTTCTCTTTCTCATTTCCTTTTTTTCTAGTTTTCATTAGACTAATGTAAAACAATCAACCAAATGAGGTAATTCAAGACTTTTTCTATAAACAAAAGTAGGCACAATGCCAACTTACTACAATCATGCAATAGGTTCCCGAAGTCCTTTTTTAGGAAGGATTGTGTTCCCCACTCCAATAGAAATTAAGAGATCTTCGACATAGTTGTCTTTATGGTCGAAATGGTCCAAAATTTGACACTGAAGTCTAGAGAGCATAGTCCCCTTAGTGCTTAAATTGATCTGGGGAAGTGTTATTGAAGCCGACTCAAGATGAAAAGAGGGCCATATATATATATATATAGAGAGAGAGAGAGAACATATTAAAAACAGCAACAACAAAAAAAAGAAATTATGACGGTGCTGTCCAGGCTAGCTTGCGTGTACCTCGACTATTCCATCACGTACCTACTACCCCCACCAGAATAGGTACTGGTCCCACCAAGGCTTGGGCAAATGGGAAGAAATCACTTAGATTGTTTTGTCACCGCTGAGATTTAAACCTAAGACCTCATAGTTCTCCACCCACTTAATTGACCACTAAGCCACACCTTTGGATGCAGCAAAAATCGTACCGTCAACGATGCATCAAAAAAAGAGTTTCTGAAAGAACATCTGACATTAGCTGACTAGTTTTACTTCTATTTTTGGTTCTTTTTTAAGAGGAGTGAGGGCTCAACTAGATGAACCTTAAGACTTTTGTCCAACATACCCAGTGTTTACAAGCCACAGTCCACAGAGATAATTTGATGGTCAATTACAAATTTGAAGATGTTCTTTTTCTTCTTTGTGGCACCAAAAGGTTTTAACACTTGTCGATGGGATTTGGTGAAAGAATAAATCAGCATACTACCAAGTTACAGATTTTTCAAAAGTTTCAATCTGGTTTCCTATGTTTCCTCTCAGTAGTACATTGTATCAAGCAACCGCTTTCTGACCAACAACCAAGCACTCATTATCTTCAATTAATGTATACCCGAAACTGATCAAGAAGTGTCATGTCATGAGAAAGATGTCCCATGCCACAAAAATGATAGCTAATCAACTCTGTTGAAGTATAACGATTATGACTTTGATGACCAAAAAAGTTTTTCAAAATAGTAACTAAGGGAGGCCTCTAATCCATAACACCCTACAATTGTCATTCACATTAAGTATAATATGCCTATCTGTTGACCCTATTATGCTATTTTAGACAATAGTAATTAAGCTCAGATCAAGCAAATGTCAAATGCTACCTGTTCTTAGATAGGTCAAGCATCAATGGTTCAAAGGGGCAGTCACTATAAGTGAGTACCCCACTTTGTAAAGTGTGCATATAAAAAGATGCAGGCATAAGGCATTGGTCTCACGCATTCCCATAAATCTTCTCCCATGTCTTTATTTCTCATATATTGATGCTGATTGAACAGGGTTCTCTTCTAATAGACATTTTACTTTTGGATATTGTGTTCTAATTGGAGACAATTTAGTATCCTGAAGAGCAAAGATCAAAGTGTGATTACAAGATCCATTGTCAAAGTCTTGAGCCATCGGAATGGCAACTTGAGAACTCATACAGATCAAGCAAATATGGAAGGAATTTAAGTTCAAATAACCCACTCAGATGGAACTTGTGTGTGATGATCAAGCTGCACCTGATATTGCATCAAATCCAGAGTCTCAAGAGAGGATTGAATACATACAAGCTGCTATCACAGAAAAGATACTCTCAAGAGACATTGTCACTAGATTCCTAATGTCAAATGATCATCCAAACATATTTACCATGTCCATCATCGAATTAGTTACATTAACAAGCTCGACATTCGACCAGTGGGCACTGACTTCAGGTAGAATGTTAGATTTGCTAAGTTAAATAGTTAGAAGTTGTACTACTGTACGTATCAGTGTCCTGCGTTGATCAAATGGGAAGTTATACATAGAAAAAGTGTGTGTATAAGAAAGTCCAGGCGTAAGACATTTGTCTCATGCATCCTCACACATCTTTTTGTTGTGTCTTTAACTCTCATACCTTCATTAAGAGTACTGATCCAAAGCACAAAATAACGTGACTAAAATATCAAGACCTACCGTAGCTGAAAGGAGGACAAAGTTGACATGTCTTGGGAGCATAATGATAACTTCTTCCCAAACAACACCTCTTTCAACATCATTGACATAATGCACTTCATCAAATATAACCTATACTCACAACAAAAATACCAGTAACCAACCAAATTATCTCATGTACTGGAAAGGTTGTAGAAGTGAAACGAGCAGAACAAAATATTTAATAAATAATAATTACCCATTCTATATCCCGAATCATATCAGCCCCTCTATAAAGCATTGACCTTAATATCTCAGTGGTCATTATAAGACAAGAGGCCTCAGGTCTTAAGCTTATATCACCTGTGAGAAGGCCAACATCAAATTTCCCACAAAAATCCCTGTATTTCTGATTGCTGATTGTTTTGATTGGAGCTGTATATACAGCCCTGGTACAGTGCTGCAGCACACAATAAAAAAACATAAATTTGGTGCAAACCTATTGACAAATAAAGACAAGAAAATTTGGACAGGATTGACCCAAAAAGTTGTAAAGGAACTTATAAATAGGATATGTAAAACAGAAGACATTTTATTTATAAGCAAAGACGAAGATTATACATTAGAGATCAGTATAAAATTCTTGATATATTTTTTTATAACCCAAAACAGAGTCGAATAGTATAAAATCCATGATATAAAGAGAATTCATACTTTAGCTGCCAAAGCAAATGCATATTCTGCCACAACAGTCTTCCCAGCAGATGTATGAGCAGCAACAAAGACAGAGTTCCCTTTTTCAAGATGATAGATGGCCTGCAATTAACACAATGAGAATGACCACAATTTTTTGACAGCTTGATAGGCATATATATGCCTGAAATGAAAAGGAAAAAGAAACACAACAAATCGCTAAAAAAGCAAACAGAACTCAACCTATTATGTCCAAAATTAACACTTTGCCATTCATGCCAATCAAACATCATCTGACTAAAACATGGGCCCCATGATTGAAAGCATGTATTTACCCATCAATTTTAAGGGACACAAGATTAAATAAAGCAGAGATATGCCAAGTTCCATATCAGAATTGAAAAACACTACATAAAACATAGATTTATACCTCCTTTTGAAAGGGGTCAAGTTCAAATGGGAAAGTAAGAGCCATATCCGGGATGAGATCATGAAATCGTTCTACAATTACTTCACTGCCACCAGTAACAGCCCATCCCTGCATCAGATGTGTAGAGCAAAGCATAAAAAAAGATCACTATACTTGATGCAGTATTCAAAAAAATGGAGAACTCCTCTTTTACTTATCAAATAAAGGAAATGGAGAACTCTGTTAAGCAAGAAATGTGTCTCTTACGTCATTCTCTTGACGTGCACCATCTTTATCCCCATCCAATCTTGATATTGATCCTTCTGCTTCAACAGACAAAATCTCATCCAAGACAGATATCTCAGTGTCTAGACCCTCATCAGCCACTTCAGACTTGTTTACTTCAGCTTCAACCTGAAGTAGCTCTGGCTTGACAGATGGCAATTGTTCCGCTTCAGATTGCAATTCAGATGTATGACCTACATGAGAGGAATAATTATTTTTTTTGAGAACTGGTAATTGTATTTCTCAGAATTAAGGGTTATGCTGGCCACCTCCAAAAAGATATCAACAGTGAAATGGAAAAAAACTAATTACAGATATCCTAAAAAGGCTACCAACTGGATAGCATCCTCAATGTTTTCTTCTTAGAGAACACAGAGAGAAGATAATTCTCTCTCTAATAATTTATTTATTTCACAATAGCACATGATTCAAATATATATAATTGTTTGATAACTTTGCTATAATCTTCCGGTCTCTCCAATGTTCAACTAAAAGCATCACTTCTTCTTTATTGAAACAGTAACATATCTTATATAAATAGTAATACTATACAAAGACAGTATAATCATCCCTAATTACAGGACTGTAAAGAGACCAAACTTACAGCTCCTCTATCATCTACAAGGAGTCTAAAACATCAAAACTTGAATCATGATCTTTCTTTTTTTTTTGAGACAGGTAATGTTGTATTCCTCAGCATTAAGGATATGCTGGAGACCTCCAAAAATTGGTTCCCAACAAGAGAAAAAACAAAAAGGCTAATAGATTACAAAGTGCCTATAAAATCCAAAATTTGTGCAGCTTCTTCTATCCCTTCCTCTTTACACCAAAAATAAAAAGTAGTCAAGCAGTTCCATTTGACTTTCTCTATTGAATTAGCCTTGTTCTCATAGCATCTGCTATTTCTTTCTTTCCAAATAGACCACCAAATGCATGATGGTATTATACTCCACCACTTTTCTTAGATTTTCTCCCCCCTCTGCTGATCCAGCAGCTAAGTAGATCTGCTGTATGCTCAGGCATAATCCATTCTGTATGTGTTAGTCCCAGAAAAAGAAAAAGGTTCCACAATTGTGTTGTCACTCTGCAATGGAGGAACAAGTGGTTGTTGGTTTCCTCTGTCTCGTTACAGAGAGAGCACCAAGAGGCAATATAGAAGCCCCTCCTTTTCAATTTCTCATGTGTGGAGCATGCTCTTCTGGCAACCAACCAAGAGAAACACTTTATCTTGGTTGACACCTTGTTCCTCCAAATCTGCTTCCAGGGGCCAGGCTTACCACCTGGATGTTCCATCACCTCCAAATCTTTCTAACCATGTTCCTTTACACCAAAAATACAAAAGCACCAAACACTTTAACTTTATCTTCTTATATGACTTGATTTATCTTCAAAGAATCACGTCTTCTTGTAAAATAAAGTTAAAAAAAAGTCTCACCTATGCATATGTTACTCCACAATTCAACATCTCCTTTAACTTCCATGGTTACTACTTCCTCATCGTTGAACTATGTCAAAGAGAGAGCACTTTTTTTCTAAAAGGTAAGAAGTATTATCAATAAAGGTACCAAGATGGTAATACTATTCAGTACAAGCAAAAGAACATGCCCAGTCCTACATCACAAGAGAATCAACCAAGTCCATTGTTTTTAGCATCCTAGTTACATAATTCTCTTTCAACACAAAAGACTAAATTCTGAATACACATATGGCTTAACATAAGAAGTGGAATCCTTTCTGCCTTCAAAAAATCTCTTACTCCTTTCAAGTAAACTGTCCACGCAATACAGACAGGTATTTTCATCCACAGTTTCTTCTGTCCTCTCCTTGATCTAAGGTTCCCCCCCTGAATTAGAAAAGCAGACAGCAATTAAGCATTCCTCGTCCATAAATAGGCTAAAAGTGCTGGGAACTGACCCTTAAGAAGTCCATTATTGTCCTGTGAATCTGTCCAATTCTAGTTTTTCCTTTTATCATCAAATTTCAACTTAATGCTATTTCAAAATCACCCCATAAAGTCATGATGTGCTTCCGAGCTGCAACCCCAAAGAGAGAACCAACTATTCTGGGATCCCAATATCTATTTTTGTCATATTTAGTAAGTAGTAACAATGACCCTCTTCCACAAAGCATCCTTCCCATCATTCAACCTCCACAACCATTTAATAGAAGACTTCTGCTATGTAATTTGAGTTCCTGACTTCAAGTCCTCGCCCATTTTACTCCTAGTCACAGACTCCCATTTCGCCAGATGAAATTTTGTCCGTTCGGCATTTCCACCAGTTTTTTAACTAGAGATCAAAGATTTCCATCCCACAAGGTGAAAATCTGTTCTCTTTATTTCCTTGCCCTATGAAGTTCCTTCTTAGTGAATCCAATCGTTTTTTCACCTTAGGAGATAAGGGGAAAAGTAACATAACATAAGTAGAGAGACCATGATGCTAATTACCAGAACTATCCTTCCTGCAATCCCACATCATTCTTTCTAGCACCCACGGGAGTCCCAAATGTGTAGTGGGAAAAGCTTCTACTTTACATTGCAGGATCTCAGCAAACTCAGCAATAGAATCCTCAGCATTAACAGAGAAAACAGTACTTTTGGATAAGTTAACTTTCAGCCCTGACACAGCTTCGAACAACAAAAAATGACCCTCAAATATAGAGCTTGCGCCCTGTCTACTTCACATTGCAATAGGGTATCATCAGCATAAAGCACATGTGCAATCTCTTCTCCATTTCCTTCATTGCCATCAACATAAAATCCCTTTATCCAACCTAAACCAGCATCCATGACCAAAACTTTTCACTTAAGACTTCCGTGATCAAAACTACCTAAGCACATGATGGTGTTCAATAAACATTTCACTCTTCTGCTATGGAAACTGCTTTCCCAACAAAAGTGGGAAAAACAGGAAAACCTGAGCTTCAAGGAGGAATGCATGGCATATAAGCATGCTATCCTAAAATATTACATGTTTGCTATGTATATCAGATAAAGAAAACTGTCCTCGCTAAATTGGCTTTTGGCTAATCTGGAGATCTTTGACTATGAAATCACTTCAAACACAAGAAACATAAAACAATCAAAAGAAGTCTCTAGATAATACAGACCATCTCCAACAAACTCTGTGACATCCTCTTGCCAAGCTTTCTTGAACAAGTCATCAAACTGCACGGATAAGTCATTCTGCAGATTGCCAGACAGAGATGTTTATCAAAAAAACAGAAGATGAGGACAAAATTACTTGACACATTCCAAAGCAAATCTGGCAAGCAGACCTAGGGTGCATATAATCCACCACAGTATTTACTTGATAGGATGGAAATATACAAGTAGATGTCTGCATTTTATATAAGAATATAAGAGAAGTTGATTTTATCATGGTACTGACCAGTTTCACCTCCACTGTGTTCATGACAGCACTCTGATCCTCATATATATTCCAAGAGCATGAATGTGTATCCTTGAATATACAAATAAGATGTCTCATAACGTATATAAACAGAATAATAACTTAATCAAAAGCTCTTCAATGGTTAAAAAACTCAAAAACCTTACCTTAAGATCACCAAGATCAGGTCCTTGCTTAAAGCTTGGAGGAGCGGTTTGGGCAGGACCGCCATTAAGCACCTCCCTTACCCATTCACCATTTGTAGCACCATCAGGAACAACTCTGCCAAGCGAAGGGGAATCATCCAAGCCACCAGGTCGAAACGGACGACTGTTGATGCTTCCTCTAACAAAATCCTTTGGTGGTCCAACAATGCGCGGTAGAGCCCCAGAATCATCAGCTCCAATTGTAAGTTCTGATACATCTCTCTGAGAAAGTCAGAAGTGAGTCAGGATTAGCAACCAAAAAGGAAATTGTCAGATCCTGAAATTCTCCAGTGGCCTTAGTATGGAAAGGAAATGAAAATCAGTAGTGAAAGGATCTTGTTAAAGCATGAACACTTAAAAAGTTGATAAAATGAAAATGCAAATTCTGTATACCTCCTCTGACTTTGGTTCCCATCCTCCATTATCCAATCTGTCCCGCTGACGTCTAAAAGGCACTTCCCATTTAGGAACAATAACAGATCGAGGCAAAGATGGATCTGGAAGGATTTTAGCTCTCTCAAACCAATCAAACTCCCACTGCCTTCCGACTTTTTCTGGAGAAAACTCGTCTGCGTCCAGCTGAGGCAATAGATACTTGTCCCTAATATATTCCTTTATTGTTTCAGGTGTTTCCTTTGGAAATGCAGGTGGCTGAAACAACGTAAAAGTGATCATAAACAGTGTTTACACTTTTTTTTAAGAGGGATGTGGATGAGAACTGATATGGAGCAAGTATTGAAGTTATAATTTTAAATATTAAACATCAAGTACAGATGTCATTATTAGGGAGGTTAATAAAAGGTAATGACTGAAGTTTTATACATATAACTGGAAATATTAAGCATGGATATGCTGCTAGTATATGAAATTTAAACAAAGATTTGAAAGTCCTAGGCCTTACAGGTAGCAGTTCAAAGAGAAATCAACCAATCAACTAGCATTCTGTCCCAGATTAGATATCGGAATCCTCTGTATTCATTAAACTCCAGGTACGTTCTGTTTAAATGCAAAAATATTGTCTTTTAATGAAAAGTTAGGGATTCTCTAAAACTAAAGCTTCCTCAAATCTCCCACTTATAAAATAGTCAGAGGCCAAAAGCTAGATTAAGATCATAGAGCCAAAACAATGCATAGGCTTCAATTAAGGGGTCCCAGAAAGGACAGCCAGAAGTTTGCAGGGTGTTAATTATTACTGCAAAAGCAAATTGGAGGGAAAAAGACAATCAAACTAGGTCCAGCACTAAAGTGTGATCTCTAAGAATTCTGCAAACAATATATCACCTGTTAATAAGTAGATATCAAGAATTTGGTGGGTCCTGGTTTGATCTGAATTATATGGACTTGATTATATATCCAAATCAAGAAACCATAGTTTCTGCCAACCAATCAAGACAACCAGTAATTATAAACAAGACCCCTTAGTGAAAATCCTAGATCCGCCACTGTCATCGAGGGCATGACCCTTGATAGGGTGGGGTGGAGGTCGAAGATTAAGATAGAAGGGTAGTAGGTAGGCGGGTGTATTTCTTTCCCATTCTTAGAGTATTAATATTATTCTTCTTGTTTTCCCTATCTTTAGAGTACAATTACTACATGTTATTATTAAACCTCTTTATCTTATTTTCTTCTTGTTGTTTCTGCGTGTTACTGCTGCCTCTTTTTTATTGTTTGTTTAGCCGAAGGGTCTAACGGAAACAGCCTCTCTACCTTCTAAAGGTAGGAGTAGGTCTGTGTACACTCTACCCCTCCCCCCAGACCCCATCTATGGGATTATACTTGGCTTGTTGGTGGCGGTGGTGGTGGTGGTATCAGAGCATGATACGAGCATGGTATCAGTTGAAAGATATTCTTACAGAATCACTCTATTGCTCCAAAACCCGAGTATATCTATTGCAAGTTGGGAACATACAATATGTACACTCCTACTTGATTTGAGAAGGAACACTCATGATTGGGAGATGGAAGAGTTTCATAACTTAATAGAGCTTTTGTATGGGCTAGACACACCAAACAACTTTTCGGATGTATGGAGGTGGCGGGAGTCTGGTGACGGCTTATCCACTATTAGTTCTTTTTATAAGAGTTTGCTAGTGAGAAAGGCAGATACCTTCCCCCCACAATTCCATTTGGATCCCTAGAGCACCAAGAAAGCTTTGTTTCTTGGCATGGTTGGTGGCAAGGGGTGTGACCTTTTTAGATGAAGTTAGAATATTTTTTTATGACATTATTTTTGACAAAAATGAAGTTAAAATATTATTAACAACAGAGAATTAACTTGCCCAAATACAAAAAGCATACCAAAAAGTAAAAAAAAAAACATACAAAATACATGATTTTCTATGAAAACCACGCAATCATCTATACAAAAAGTAACTTCATGGGTGCACCAAAAAGAAATAAGAGAAAAGAGGTTATTTCTCAAGTGTATGACATATTTCTCTCTTTCATCAAAAGCTCTCTTATTTCTCTCTCCATATGGTCCAAATCAGTGCTAAAGGTGCAACTTCACATGCCCTGCGTCTTCTATGAGCCCAACTAAACATTGTTTCTTTCATAGTTGTCGCCTCTCGGCATTACCCACTCAAACTCAAACCATCTCATCAACTACCCCCATAACGAAGATGCTACCCGGCAATATAAGAGTAGGTGATCTATGTCTTCCCCTGATTCTTTGCACATGAAGTACCAACTAACACAAGTAATATTTCTCTTCCTCAAGTTCTCCATTGTCAAAATCACCTCCGTCATGGCTAACCATGTGAAGAAGCACACATGTCTCAGTACTATAGGGATCCATATCAAGGTATGTGGGAAAACAATCTCCTGTTTCACTAAAAGCATCACATAACAGGACTTGATGGAATAGACTCTATTTCCCCTGTTCCCGACCTTGCAATTCAAAACATGTGCTAGAGCCTCAACATTCTCCACCTCGCTAATTGGTATGATCTCACATTTACTAAGATTTATGTTTAGCCTTGACCCCACTTGGAACCATGTCAACACTTGTCTCAAATAGGATAACTCGACTAAGTCAGCATTACAAAACACTAGAGTGTCATCTGCAAACAAAAGATGGGACACCCTCACCGCACTATGGCCACCAATCGCCGCAACAAAACCCCTCAAATATCCTCCTGCCATAGTTCTATCCATCATTCCAATTTAAGCCTCCATACATATAATGAAGAACATAAGGGATAAAAGGGTCCCCCCTGTTTCACTCTTCTCGAGCTACCGAAAAAGCCATGTGGAGTTTCATTCACCAAAACAGAGTATCTAGCCAAAGAGATACAAAACCTGATCCACTTCCTCCATCTTGCACCAAATCCCATCTTCAACATAATGAAATCCAAAATCCCCCGATTGACATAATCATAGGCCTTCACAAGGTCCAATTTCTTGCTTGCGTCTTGAGTCAACTACTTCATTAGTTACCAGTATTGCATCTAGAATTTGTCTACCTTCAACAAAAGCATTTTGAGAAGTAAAAATTGTAGCTTCCAAGATCTTCTTTCGTCTATTAGAAAGCACCTTAGTATAATCTTATAAATGTTTCCCACTAGCTAATAGGTCTATAATCTCTTATACTTGAAGCTCTTTTTTTCAATATAGTGACAACAAATGAGGCATTGAGGCATTTTTCAAACTCTTCTGTAACGGGGAAAGCCTCAATGGTCTCTAACACCTCGTCCTTCACAATGCTCCAACACTATTGAAAGAATGCTAGAGTGAGAACATCCGCTCCTGAGGCTCTACCCCCGCACAACTATCGACCACCTCCTTTACCTCTTCTTCCCCTATAGCCCTCTGTAGCCACCCTTTTTTCCCTCCCCTATTTGATTAAATTCTAAACCCCTCAATATAGGCCTCGACGCCTCCTCCTTAAACAAATGCTCATAGAATCCCACAATTGCACCTCCTACCTCATTTTCCCCCTCATGTACTATCCTATACACCTCCAACGATTCTATAGAGTTTCTCCTCCTATTAGTCGCATCTACCCTATGAAAAAAAGTTGTATTCGATTCTCCCTCCTCCAACCATAAGACCTTTGATTTTGCCTCCAACTTATTTCTTGAGCTAACACCAAAGAAGTTAGTACTCTTTTTACCTCTTCTTTCCTTAATCTTTCCCCTTCCACCAAATCCCTCCCTCACTCGACCCTCTCCAACTCCCCTACTTTAGGAATTAGCTCTTTCATCTTCACCTCAACCTTCCCAAACACCTCCAAGTTCCATTCCCTAATGTCCCTCTTGAGCAATTTCAACCTTTTAGCGAGTCAAAAGGATGGATTCCCCATAACCACATAATTATTCTACCACCCCGCGACTATATCATAAAATCCGCCACCCTCAACCACATATTTTCAAATTTGAATGAGGCTTTGACGTTCCTTCCTCTTACTTCGTCAAGCATAATGGGTGAATGGTCAAAAGTCAATCTTGGAAGAGGAATCTGGATCTTGTTCAGAGTCAACTCTTTCTATGAAGTGCACACCAAGAATCTGTTAAGTCTCGATCTAAAAGAAGAATGATCTAGATCAAGTGAAAGATACACATGTCAAAGGAAGGTCAATAACAAACTGGGTATCAATAAATTCTGAGAACTCCTCTGTAGCCCTCTTAATCACCCTAACCCCTTTTTTTTCCTCCGAATATCTTCTAGTGTAAAAATCTCCTCCCAACACCCAAGGAACGTCCCACTCCTCGATAACATTTATCATCTCCTCCCATAACATCGCCTTTGATCCCTCCCCCACGAGATGAACTTAATAGCAGAGAATCTAAGAAAAAGAAGAATCGCATATGTCAATTGGTGTTTCATGTGTAAAAGTGCATGTGAAAGTGCAGATCATCTTCCTCCACATTATAAGTAAGCTAGTCAGTTATGGAGGGTGGACCTCAATTTGTTTAGGATGCATTGGGCATGCCGAGTACAATGAAAAAGGCTTTGCAAAGTTGGAATCATCAAAAGGGGGAAGAAAAGACTACAGGCTTGGTTTGTTGCACTCTTAGCAATCATATGGGTTATTTGGAAGAGAGGAATGGGAGGGCCTTTAAAGGAATAGAACTTGATTTTGTAAAATTGCAGAGTTGTGGTTTGTCCCTAGTTTCTTTTGGTGCATTTACAAGGTCCCAAATCGTAAACAAGACTGGGTCTCTTTTGTTGAAAAACATATTTCGGTGTAGATTTTCTTCTTTTGGTATATGGCTTCATTGGCTTGTATATGCTATTTTTCCCTAATTGTTAATAAAATTATTTACCTTATCAAAAAAAGGAATTAGAAAATTGTTAATATGGAAAAAGTACATTCCTAGTAAATATAGGAAAAGAATACTTGTAACAATGAAATTAGAATATGAATTACTTCACTTTCCTTTAAGGGCTACTTTTTTTCATTTTTTTTTATTACTTGTAAGCACTATTTAAACGCCAATATGCTTGAAGGAACAATAAAACCATTCACTCCTTAAATTTTCTTCTCTTTTCTTTACAGTCACAAAGTAGTATCTTTAGCTATTGCCAACATAGCTTTTCTCTCTCTTCACCTCTTCTTTCCTCAATTTTAACTTTGCTCCAACTCCTTTACCCCTTCTGCCCTCTCAACTTCCCCCCAATGCATTCATAAGCTCTTACATCTTTACTTCTACCCTCCCAACAACCTTTCTATTATACACTCTTATGTCCCTTCTCAATATTTTTAACTTCTTTGGGAGTGGGATGTAGGTTTTCCCATGACTACATATCCATTCCACTAGCCTGCCACTCTCTCTTTGAAGCCTAGAAACTTTAGCCACATATTTTCTAGTCTGAAAGGAACTTATATGTTTCTTTTATTACTACCATCAAGCATGATGGACAAATGGTTCGAGAATAGCCTTAGCAAAGGAATCTTTAGAATGTTCGAAACCATTTCCAGTTGAAACTAAGAATCAATCAAATCTTAATGTTGAGTCCTCCACCCTGAACCATGAAAAACCAACCCCTGCCAAAAGAAAATCAATAAGAAAATGATTATCAATGTACTCTCAAAGCTTTTTCATTGCCTTTGACATCATTCTACACTGCATCTTTTACTCTTGGAACCAACGATACTGAAGGGCCCAATATCCATGGAATATAAAATTCCACTATAAAGGTGGAAAATCCCAAAACGTTTCCTTCAACCGCTCCCCACTGGCCTATCCTTGCTCTCTATCCTATCCCTCTCTTTCCTCATATGCCTCCTCTCATACACATAGTATTACCTCTTCTTGTATGAGATTCCACCAATCTTCTTTTCCTCCTCATCCTCTTGTCCCATTTTCCACCATTGCTAACTCTTCCATACTCTTGTTCTATTCAATTAAAAGCTTTGACTTTGACTTTGTCTTCCTCCTCAAATAAAACACCTAAAAAGACCCTAACTTTAGAAATCTACTCCCTACCAAATTAGTCATTCTCTACTCTCAACCTTGCTTTGCCTCTATCTAAACCTCTCTACTAAACTCTATAAGAACTCCCTCGTATCCCCCTCACCACCATCTCCCTCATTTTCTTCAACCAACCGAAGTCCCTACTACAAAAATGAAATTTTTGGATGATTTTCTTAACCAACTGCAAATTGGATGTCCTTTAATGAGCTCCAACTAGCTCATGTTTTTCTTCTCACAAATTGCCTTTCCTAGCTCTTGTTCCAACTGTGTGCTATGTCAAGGTGCCAACCCCATTTCGAACTACTTAGGCTTGGCTAGTCTCCTCACTCTCTCTACAGCAACAACACTAGATTAAGGGTCCCCCCTCTCCGTCATAGATAGAGAAGAACTAAACGGTTTTAGTCCCCACCCCAAGGCAAATAATCCATTTCCTTTCTTTCCTGCTTGTATTTTAGCAATCTATTAATATTATTATCATTATTATATTGTTGTTGTCATTACTACTATTATTTATATATTTTTTTATAATACCCCGTGTAATCTCACAAATGAGTTTGGGTGTACCTAGACCTTACCCCTACCTTGGGAGGTAGAGAAGTTGTTTACGATAGACCCTCAGCTAAAGGAAAAGCATATGAAAGTAGATACTATAGAAAGCATGACAAAGCAAAATGTAAAGAAAAAAGGAACAACTACAGTAAAACAGTGTAATTATTATATATATGTTCAAAATCAATTGGAAAGCCATTATCGCTTCTCTGATCACCAGGAAGAGTATTGACCTAGATTGGAAAACTTTAGGATGGCGAGCGAGCACCTTGGAAGAAGAAAATATTAACAGAAATTTTATGACAAAGGCTCGCATGCCTGTAGTCATCGAAGAAGTGTCACTGCCAGGTGGCACATGTGGGCGTGTGCCGCTTCTGACAAGATTCTAGTTTGGTGGGTTTTGTTGTGATGTGCTTTCAACCTCGGTAGTGTGGTTGTTGGTTGGAAATAGTTGTCAGACGATGATGTATTCTCTCTCCCCTTAAACCTCCAAGGGTTACTGCCTATGTAGGGAGCATATAACGGTTCAAATATAGCAGAATGAATAAAGAGTATCCATATAACTGAGCCAACAATTTGGAATTAAGTGTAGTTCTCATTGTTGTCATAAATAAGTCATATTAATTTTAAATTCATTTTCCTCTTTTCATTGGTGGTTAACTAACATGCATTCAATCAACAAACTAAAATAAGTAAAAACATAAAACTGTAAAATCTTTAGGAATGTATAGATAGGGAGTGTAAATGTATAAAAAGCTAAGTAATTTCTTCTCATATACCTAAGTCTTGGTTGATAGAGTTACCAAGTAGTAAGTCCTATCCAGTACGGGTTCCATGAAACCTGTGAATTCTGATTCAAACCCCATTTACATGTGATTGATTAACATGTATTCCTATTAGAGACCAAAATAGAGCTCGATGAAATAGAAACTATCATGCTACGTTCACCTACAGTGAAATGAAACTTTCATGATGGAGCAAGAACATGAAAGTCATTCCAGGTCAACATATGTTGTAGATAATTGTTATGAAGTAATAAAACCTAAAATGGATGAACACCTAATGTGCGTGAGCATGTATGCCAGAGTGTATGTGAGTGTATGTATGTGTGCTAAGACCATAGTAAGGCTCGATAATACAAAACGTATAATGGTAAGTTGTCCTTCCTAGAAATGGAACTTTTTCATGCTAGAGCAACGACTCTGATGGAAATCATTCCAAGTAAACACATGTTGAAGATAGTTGTGAAAAAATAATAGAACCCAAAATAGATGAAACGCCTTTTAAAGAGTATTGAATCCCTCTTTCTAACTACTTCATTCCAGTCACTCTCCTTCCTATCCCAAGATCCAACCAACCATTGCTTCCCTTCCGGACAAAGAACTTCTTTCTAACTTACTTATCCAAACCATATGTGGCAATCAAACTAGAAAGAGACTAAAGCAAATGCTCTTGGAATCATTATTTCCATTGCTACTTGATACATTTCAATCATTATCATCCATGAATTAGGTGAAAGTGCGGAAAGACTCGGTAAACAAATGCCTACATAGCAATTCAAATGCTACACCTTAATTCAAGACCTTATGCCTAAAAATTCTAGATACGTCTCTGTTAAGAACGTTTCAAGTGGAAAAGTTCTAGTTGCAAGCAAGGTGACCCCAATACCAGCCTTAGGGGTATTTCGTGATTAATTATTATCTCTAACCAAACACACTCTGCATTTTATAGCAGGATTATTATCTCTTATCCCTCATACAAAATGACGCCCTTAATAAAAGGAAAGATAAGGAGTGTGAGTGACGGAAAAGCTTACCAAAATGAAGTCAGGAATAGAATTGAGAGGAGTATCGCGTTCAACAGGAGGGAGAGGCTCGATCGTGAGGTGACCACTGTGTCCTGTAAACCCTATTCGAAAAGATAGTTCCTTTGCTGCTACTAACCGATCCATTGCTCTGTTAATGCTCTTTCTTCGCTTTCAGTATTTTGATTCTTCTACATGCTCAAAACAAGTGTATCAGTATTCTGATATCTCCGGCGATGTTCCGCCGGCAGAATGACGAAGAAGGTAAGAAAATGTGCCGTTTGCGGTGGTTTCGGAGATACTTGCCGGCGATAGGTCACGGCGGGATGTTCATTTATATTTTTTTTTCTTAGGAATATTTAGCACTTTTGCCTATAGTTTAAGGGTGTAACATTTTGCTACATAAATTAAATATTTTTGCTTTAAAACCCCAATAAAGTTTAAATTGATATAGTAAACTTTTTTTTGTATGTGTGTTCGATAACTTATAAATTCGATTAACACGTAGTAGGGCTCATTTATGGAGACCATGCTCTATTAATGATAACTCATTGCAAAATACCCTCACAAACTAACTATTGTTAGATTAGGGCTATTCAAGAAAAATAATAAAAAATGATCAAATCAAAATAATTTAATCACTCAATTTAAAATTGGACGTATATTTGCTTTTGTTTGATTTGATATTGAATAGGAAAAATTGAATTGATCTGATATATAAATTATATATTTTGTTAGATAATTTAAAATGTTATAGAATTTTTTATAGCCTTGTCATATATGTGATTTTTTTGAGTTTAATTATATTTAAATATGATTACTATAGATTATTTTTTATTATTAATTAAATGCTTGATTGTAACATATATTATCATTTTCTTATCAAAATTTGTTTAGATACTTCAATTTCTTTTCTTTTTTTTGTTTATTTAGAAATGTTGTCTTATCGACAATATTTCTTAATAGTAAATGGAGGTATTACGATTCAAATTTTATAAAAAATAAAAAATAAAAAAATTGAGCTCTTGAATCTTTTAAAAGTTATTTTTTTATTTTAAAATTTAACTAAAGTTTGAAAGTATACATGAATGTAAGTTTGTTGTTATATTATATAGTGTAGGTGAATAAATATCAGAGATTATAGATTAATTTCACGTAAAAATATTTTGATAAATAAATTCATCAATGTGTTCAATTCTTGCTAAGAATATTTTGATTATGAAAAAAGTTTATCCATAATCTTTAATAGATTGAATGTTTTATACTTATGTTTCATGCTTCAAGAAAAATGACGAAAAGAAAAATGAAAAAAAACCCAAAAATTGAAAATAGTTAAGTCATTTTTTTCCATGAAAATCGAATCATGCACACCTCTAATGTTGTGCTAGGAGACTTTTCTTTTAGATTACTACATGCCTCGTTAACAATTCCAATAGGAGTGAATAGGTTAAGAAATACAAAGGACTTGTATCAATTGATTTTCATTGAGATAATATGAGCAAATAAAAATAATTGGGGAATTTTAGTAGCTCAGTTGGTTGGCTACCTGAACTCCTACCCTGTTGGTGAGGGTTTGATTCCCCACATTATAATCTCCTCCCCATTTTTTTTAAAAATATAAAAAGAAAATTAGATTTTACTGAAAATAACTCACTACGAAAAGTTGTAGATATTCAAAAAGGAGGAGAGGGGGGGGAGGGGTCATGGGCTATTTCAGTCTTTATAGAAAGGGCTTTGGTTTTATATGTTACTAGAGTAAATTTGTAGGTTATATAGTTATATTTAAAAAGGTTGATAGAGCTTCATGAGACTTTTTTTTAATTGAATATAATTAATCAAAATTCATTAATCATTGCCAACGATTACATGAATTGGGGTGTGATCACCAAACCTGAAATAACTCTTTAAATGTTTTCTTTTGTTCATGCCAAATGCCCCTAGTTGGTTCGAAAGTACGTGAGGCCAAAAGTTGGTTCGAAAAATTATGAGATTCTACTTATGTCACGCCCTCGAATTAGAGTAGAATATAATTGACATTCGATACTACACTTATTGTTTATAGAGTAAATCCTGAATTCTAATTGCTTGAATCATGAGTTATGCGGAAGTCATATTATATATAATAACTATAAATTTAAATTTTAAATTGTCAAATAATATGAATCCAATGAAAATATTAGTCTTAAACTAAAGAGGTTATAATACTTACTAACAAAGACATGAACCTCTAAAAAGTTCTAAAAGATTTTGAATACATATAATCTCAGGGCAATTTTCATAATACTAAAATGTCTAAAGAATAAAAATAGCTTCCACCAAAGTAGAATGACAAAGTTAAATTGTACTAGTGTTTGATCCTAATTGATCTTACCTAGGACGTGATCCAATTTTTCCATATTCAATAAAATAAAAATAAGTCATCATAAGCTAATTATTACCACATATATATATAATATCAGTAAATTTCATAGACTACCCTCTTAAAAAACCAGCAAGACTTTTCAAGTAAAACATATAATAAGCGAATAAACACATTTTCTCAAGTACACATATATAAACAAATAAATGTAAAAACAGACATAATCTGATAATTGAGATTGTGAGTTGATAAAGTATGTGAAGTTTTCTCTAAAACATTTAATTTTTTCTTAAGTACAATAAATACCAAAAGTAATACAATATAACCTTTTAGAAGCTCTTTTAAATATTTATGATTTTTATTCTTTCAAACAAACAACTTTACTATGACGTCGTTCTCACAAATTTCTTTTCTAGTGACTATTTGTATATTCTTTGAATTTGAAAGTAATCACTTAGTAAATTTTCATACGAAAACTAATTAATCTAATTAAATTTATAGTGTCTATCAATTTCGTCATAGCCCTCTTTCTTTTTACTTTGAGAGTAGAATTTCATTGTGATGTCATTTCATTTTATTTATTTTTAATTTATGAAATCATCAAATTCATTAGATATATATTGATTCCTATCTCAAAAAAGTATTTTACACAGATCTCAACAAATTTGTAAAGCTTCTTTGATATATTTTCCTAAATAATATACAATCAAATATAAAATGTGTGATTACTAGTAAAGAATTAAAAAGTAAATTGTGTTGTTGATTAGTTTGTACTCAAACTATCGACTCTTTTTGCTAGTTCGAAAGAACTCATGTCACTTACTCCATTTAATTAACTTGAAATATATACTCAATTGCTTTGGTAATTGTCATTTGTAAAGACTGAAAATCGTGCTGGAAGAGAATAATTTTTAATGAAGGAAGAAAGGTATTAAATAGAGTTACAGGAAAAATAATAAGACTCTTAAATGAACAGAATTAAAGTAATCTAAATAAATAATAATTACTGAAATAACTAATGTAATATCCTAAATAAATATAGAATAGTGAAATACTAATAGGAATGAACTACTAACTGATGTTTGAACTAACTCGTGATGATGTTCTAATACCATTAACATATAAATGGATCATACTTTATGTACATTATAACTTTTGATTATTTTTAACTATTCGTACCTTTTCTTAACACTATTGCTAACATATGTATAGATTTTCTCGTGGAAATTTTATGGAAAATACTTTATCACTAACACTGTAGGAAATTGTTTAAAGCTTGAGGCGTGTCAAAGACATTGTCCTTAAGAATATTTCACGCGATATAAACGTATCCACACTCCCCAGTATTCAACAAGCACTTATAGTAAATAACTAGGAGTCAAAATCTAACAAAAATAAAATAAAAAGGAAAATCCAGCACAATAAAATATAAAAAAGAGTAATCTCTCATCATTTTTCTTACACCCAAAAAAGAAGAGGTTTAAGAAATATTTATTTCCAGAACTCATAAAAAATTAATCCATTGAATCATAAAGCTATATAGGATTTTCTGCTACAATTATGATAATTGAAATGGATTAAATTAATGGTACCAATAAAAGAAATGGAATATTAGATTTGACATTCAAGATGATATTAAAGACAATGGTCAAATAAGACTATTAAGGACATTCAATAGTTATTATAAATATGTTAGAATAATTAATATACTAAATACTTATTAACAAGGTATTAAGAAGGGAGAAGGGCCTAAAATGCCCCTCAATTATTTGAATTGGTACAAAATTACTCTTCATCCACCTTTCGGCCCCTAAATACCCCTGACGTCAATCTTTTGGCTCAAAAATACCCTTATGTCTAATGGATCATATTCGTAAGGTGGATGGAGGGCAATATTGTACCAAATTCCATAGTTTGAGGGCATTTTAGGCCTTTTTCAGTTAAAATAATTTGAAATTACTTAATATATGAGCGCATATGATTGACTTGATGTTGAATTTCATAGTAAATTAAAAATAAAAGGTTAGTCCTCTACTCTCTACACTCCCCTCCCCCCCCCCACCCCACCTACCCATTCGCTTCTCTCTAACTTGTCCACCATTTTTAATTTAATTTTTTTCAATTTATGACAAAAAAAAGGGAGAAAAAAAGGAAGAAAATAACGATGACATTCATATAGAAATAATTACTTCAATAAAAGAAGATTTAATTAAGCAAATATGTATTATACTACATTTTTCTTTTGTGTACCCAAAATTCAAAATAAAAGAATAAAATTAATCATTTCTCCTCTCCCCACTCCTATCCCACCATGACAATAATACATATAAAAAGAATATGAACATGTGAGTTTATTTCAAGTTTGAGTCCCGGATATCCTAATTAAGAATAAAAGATTAAATAGAAGAATAAAATAGAGGAAATGGATAAGACATTTGGATAATTGATAGAAAATTTTATATTAATAAAAATAATATATATATATATATATATATTTAGATAGACAATCAATTGGGCTGAGTATGGATTTTAGTTGGATCCCCATGCATGAGTTGAGTTATAATAAATTGGGAGTTGATTTAAAATAGGCCAATAGGAAGATATCATGAAATTAATTACTTTTTGAATATTATTTTCAAGTGTATCGGATCAAAATATGAATCATATGTGGTTTTATAAAAAAATAAAATTTTAAAAATATGATTTTTATTATTTATTTGAGAAGGGTTTAAATATGGACCAATCACATTAGGCAACATAGTAAATAAATATTTAATAATTTTACTTTAACAGAGCTATTATAAATAAGGGCAAATATAAGCCAAAAGATTAACATCAAGGGTATTTTTGAGCCAAAAGGTGGACGTCAGGGATATTTTAGGGTCAAAAGGTGGATGAAGGGTGGTTTTGTACTAATTCAAATACTTTAGGGGCATTTTAGGCCCTTCTCCATATTAAGAAATGAAAAAACATTTCATTTAGCAACGAACTTTGTCTCTAGTCCGTCACTATTTTGCTCGTAGCTAACAAAAATCTGTCGCTAATTCATCGCTAAGTAGGATTAGCGACGGATTTTGCTGTTTAGCTATAAAATTTGTCTATCGCTAAATCCAGTTTTTTTGTAGTGATAATATAAACATTTCTTTTTGAGATATGCAATACTAGCAACAGAGTAAATTCACTTTTTGATCTTTTATTTGTACTCTCTCTTGTTCCAACATCTGCCACTTTTATCAATTATTTTTTATTTTTGAGGATGACATTCAAATTCCTTTACCTCCTGTCATGTTTATATTATGATGGGATTGCACCATGGATCAATTCTTAATTTTTTAAAAATTTATTTTGGTGATGGATGAAATGACGCAACATATCCCAAGTAAAAGTATCATGATGTATGTTAATTATGGATAACATAATTTTGATTGATGAGACGTGGAGTGAAATTAACACTAAGCTGAAGATTTGGAGGTAGATCTTGGAGTTTAAAGGATTTAGATTGAGTAGAACCAAAACATAATATTTGGAGTAAAAGTTAAGTGACATAATACCTGAAGCTAGCGTGAAAATGAGATTTAATACACAAGTCATTCAGAAACGAGGAAATTTCACTACTATAATGGATGCAATCTTTATAGTCTCAAATCATAATGTAAAACCTTAATATATAAAAATTAAAAAAGGAATTTACCATAAATATATTCAAATTCGAAAATTGAAGACCAACAATAATGTTCTCATTAATGAGGGGATGGACAATACATTAATATCAAGGAATAATAAAAGCTTTGATAATGGCATTAAAATATACAACACCTCAACATTTAGTAAATTTATCATGTTAATTTATTAGCTACTTCGACTTCAGAATATATACCTAATTTAATGGACAAATTCTTAAAATTTAAATAAATGAATGTTAGTTAGGAACATTAAAGGTATTTGAAGGCTCTTTACAAAAAAAATAAAATTATTGTTATAGTGCCAAAAAAACACTAGGCAACCTTAACAATCTAGAATTTGATTGAATAAATGAAAAAATATGTTGAGTAGGTTTTTTTTTTTTTTTTGGTGTCAGTTGAGTAGGTAGTTATTAATTCAATTTGTCATTTTCAAGCGACTGATGTTTTTTAGAAAAAAGATTTGACATTCCTATATTAGTATTTATTTATCTGTTAGAGATATAATAATTTTTTACCTTGCCACTTCGGATTGAGCAGGGATCTCTCAAATGATGGGTTCTAAATTCAAGTTTGTCGCACGAGGTTTGTCTTGTGCGGTGTAATACCGCAAGGAAAATATTAAGAGAATGTAATGACCTGTTTCCGTCATTATGGATAAACCAATGGGAAAGGAATTTGGGCCAAAAAACTTTCGAGTAGTAACTTGAAAATTTCGAGCCTAGGCCAGACTTGGACGAAATCTGAGTCAGGTGAGATCTAGGATAATCCGGTAATGGATGGGGGATTTGATTATGAATTTGATCATTTGAGTGGATAGCCAAGACGATAAGGAGCCTGTACGACTTTACAGAAACGAATTCGGGCGGGTAGAACTCCCGCAATTGATCTTAGCGTGGAAGGGTGGTTTTAGAACATCAAGTTTTGAGGGTATGTTGTGAAATGGAGACTTGGAACACAAATTTCAAGTCTCTGTCTCCGTGCAACCCGCCACGACGGGATTATTTCCGCCATGGCGGGAACGAGAAAAGTCCTAAAAACGTTATTTTTCTGCAAACTTCGTTCTTGGAGAGCAAAAGGGTGACCTAGGGCTATTTCTTCTTGTTTTTGACTAATTCTCGCGCTGAAGGTAAGTTAATTACTCCCCTAATTCGTTAATTGATTCTTAAAACTTAGAATCCTTGCTATTTATCCTTGGGGGACGGTTTTGGCTTGAGTCTAATGATGGAAAAAACCCTAGTTGGGTGTTAGGATCGTGGAATTGACCAAGGATTAGTATTGGATATATATAATCCGGGTAAACTAGGCCACTATTATTGATCCTTTGCATTAATTACTTGTTTTAGACCAAGAACAAGTAGAGAGACACCGGAAAGGGAAAGCTTAAGTTCCTTAAGAGTATTCAGGCTTAGTTTCGAGGTAGGTGATGATTTGATTTCCCATCTGTGTTATATATACCTGCTAACTGCTCCATTGTATACATGCATGTATGAGAATAGCAAAAGATGAAATGAATCTAGTGAAATGACTGTTTGTGATTCCGTAGCATGCAATGAACCTGTTACTTGATTGTACGATACAAGTGTGTAAATTATTCCTTGTGGTGCTGATTGTGTTTGTGTTTGTGGTTGATTGGATCGGATGTCATGTTTCGACACATTATTGGATCAGGTGTCACATTCCGACACACATTGAATCGGGTGTCACGTTCCGACACATATTGAATCGAGTGTCACGTTTCGACACATTATTGGATCAAGTTTCACATTCCGACACACTAACAGTTTGAGCGTAGGTTCCATGAGAGAATCTTCATTGACTGTTGCATTTGAGATTGACATTGTGAAACTGCTATATTGAGCATGAACTGATAGTTTGTTATTCTTTCTGTATATGTGTGGTTTACTATGTTGTAGTTACTTGTGTATGTCTCACTTACTGGAATAGCCGCGTGATCCTTCTAGTGCACCATTGTTTTGTGTACTTATACTGCACCTGCTCTTTCTTTGTTGAGTACAGAGCGTCTTCAGGCGACTGTTGAGAGACCTCGGCTAGGAGATCATTGACTTGTCGAGTTCAAGGGTGAGCTAGTTCCTTTAGGCTACCCTGGATTTATCTAGGATCTTAGTCCATTTTCTTCAGATTTAGACCTTTCAGACTCGCTACTTTATGTTTATTTGTTTTGGGGCTGCATTCCCTTATCTTAGACCATTTAGTTGGAAGTTTTGGTACAATGACTTTTAGGTTCTAGGGGTGGAATTTCCGCTTGTTTATGTTTGGTTTTGATAACTTACTGCGTTTATGGGAACTCAGTTTTTAAATTAATTGTTTAAACTTGTTTCCACATCTTTAAATGTCTGTCTTTTGGTTAGTATTAGTTTAGTTGGGTTGTAGTAATGATTCTCCCACTCGAGGGTTAGTGTGGGTGCCAATCACGACGGTTTGGATCGTGACAGAGAACCACTCTAGAATACCCTTGTCATTATCATATCATTTATTTATATTAACGGAACTTCAACATGAAGTAAGTAAAAATTCTACATGTTCAAAATTTTCCTTTTAAAAAATTAGAGAGGGATAATTTTTTTAAAGACACATGACCTTTTGGAATTAAAATATCAATTTTAAGATTTTTTTTTCAATTTAGTAAATATATATTTGTTAACAAATAAAATAAATATGCATCATATGTTGGACGATCAATATATTTGCATCACTTTTTTAACGAGAAATAAAATTGACAGATATATTTACCCTTTTCCTTAAAAGTAATTTTGACTTTTAGAATTTAAGAAATAGAGTAATAAAAACTTAGCTTTATTTTTAAAAAAAGGGATTCTATTGATCTTTTTATATTTATTGTCATATTTGGGACACATAATTGTGATAATTTAGCGGTTCCGTGCACGTCATAAATTCCTTATTTATGGCAAATGGTGCAAGTAGCAATTTTGAATTAATACTTATTATTCCAGTAGGTTAAGAAATTTAAGACAAAAAATAAAGCTCATCCTTTCTGCAAAATAGACCAGCTGTCAGAATTATTTGGGAGTAGGTTGCAATTAAATTTATTAGTTCATTTTTATTTGTCATATTTAAATTTTACGTATTCATCAAGAAAATAATAATCGATATTTTATTTTATTATACTATTTCTATTAATTGATACTCCCTCGTCTTTATTTACTTGTCAAATATTTCCTAATTTGATTTCTCTTTTTACTTGTCATTTTTGACAAATCAAAGGATAATATTTTTTTTCATATTATACCCTCAATTTATTAACATTAAGTTAATATAAAAAATGTAGAAAGTAAATATGTTTGTGACTCTATCAATTAATAGGGGTAAAATGGTAAACTCACTATATCAATAATTATTTTCTTAATAGGTGTACCAAGTCAAAATCTAACAAGTAAATAGGGATCGAGGGAATATTTAATAGTAGGTCTTAAAAAAACTATTTAGAAAATAAGCAATTAATGCTAAGAAAAATACATAAAAAAAATAATTAAAGAAATCCAAAGTTGCCACATAAATTGAGACACGTGCATCATTATGTATGGCCATACAAGTAGAAAATACTACCTCCGTTCCATATTAGTTGATCATTTTTCTTTCTTTAAACACATATTAAGAAATCATAAATAAGAATAATTTTAATAATCCCTCCCTTAAAAAGTTTCTAACAAATTTTACAAACAAATGTGAACTCTTTCACAAAGAATTAATTGCAAAGATAGTATAGGAAAAATTTAATTAATGCTTTTCTTAATTTAGTAAGTAGGACAACTAATATCAAATAACTATTTTCAGTAATATCATCAACTAATATGGCAGGAAGGGAGCAGAAGTAAATTTTTTTTTTAGAGTATAGATAAGTGATCCATTTTCAAAGTCACCATCGCAAAATCTTTTATTTCAATTTTAATCACCATCACCATAAATGAAGTTATTACCTATCTCTCATCGGAATGTTCTGCCGGTCGCTGTCATTTCTAGCCGGAGTTCAACTTATGCTCGTGTCCATTGCTTCTCTCTCAACACTTCATCTCTTGGTCATGGTACTCACTTTGTCGGTCTGTCTTAATTTATGTGACGTAGTTTGACTGACAGTAAAATTTAAGAAATATGATAAAAATTTGCAATATTTCAAAATTACCCTTGAATTTGGCATGTTTATGGATTTTTTTGCCAAGTAAGTGAGTAAAATGTTGATAATGTCGTTAAACATTTGCTAAATAAGAAAAAAAAAAGGGATATAAATTGGGATAGAGCTAGGAAACAATATATTTCTTTTTAAGAAGAAAAGTAAAAAAATGTCTAGATGAGTAAGTAGTTTAGTTTCGATTATCATTGTATCTTGTTATGACTATTGTTTAGCATGATTTGTCAGGTTGTATATAGTATTTTGTCAAGACTGTCTTCATTTTCGTTATTTCTTTCTCTATACTACTTTGAACTATTTTTTTCTTGAGTTTAGGGTCTATCGGAAAAAAAAGAAGTAGAAATGTATGACATTGAACAAATTTAAAAATTTTACTATTTCAAGTTGAGTTTTACCAATGTTTCCTTTTGTTTATCAAATTTTCTGAATTTTCTACTGTTGTTATTTTGATACTATGATATATGTGTGTGTGTGAGACTAAAAAATAAAATAATTGTTTTCCTTTTGTTCAGTTATGGATGAGGAGAGGTTCATTGAGGTTTCTAAAAGCAGAAACTTGATTCCGCTGCACAGAACCATTTTTTCTGATCATCTGACTCCGGTGTTGGCATACCGATGTTTGGTGAAAGAAGAGGATCGTGAAGCTCCCAGTTTTCTATATGAGTCAGTTGAACCTGGTCTTCAAGGTTCTAGTGTTGTAAGGGGGATTTAAAAAAAAATTTACTTAGCTTTTTGATTGATTTGATATATACATTTATCGGAAACAACCTCTCTACCTCCATGAGGTAGTGGTAAGGTCTGCGTACACTTTATCCTTCTCAGACCTTACTTAGTGGAATTCCACGGGATATGTTGTTATTGATTATGCTAGGTAAAAGTTATAGTTGTTTCTCTCAGGGTCGATACAGCGTGGTGGGCGCTCAACCATCCATGGAAATTGTAGCTAAGGAACACAATGTGACTATATTGGACCACCATAATGGAAAATTGACTCGGAAGACGGTCCAAGATCCGATGACAATTCCAGCAAGTATTTCCAACGGATGGAAGCCCGGACTTATTGATGATGAACTACCTGATACCTTTTGTGGTGAGAATTTTGTTTTCACTAATTGTGGTACAAGTAACTAATTATTTAATTAGTTTCCCACTATAGCTTGCTACAAGGAATAAATATAGGGCTCCGCTCTAGTTTAACAACTAGATTTCACTGGAAAGCATACCTTATAATATTCAGGGGCGGATCTAGGGGTCCGTGAGGGTGTTCATCCGAAAACATAAGTGTCATGAGAGTCATAAATATTTTCACATGTGTGTTACTGGGGATCTAAAATTTGTTGAAGTAGTTGAGAAATAAAGTAGACATGTATGACATCTATACATAAAAATAAGTTGCACTTATGGATATGTTCTCTAGCAGTATTTATCAATCAACTCCCCAATTCTCAACCAACTCCAATAATTATTTGCTCTGTTCCATCTCATTACAGTCTAGTCATGGATGTAGTTTTGCATCAGCCTCAGTTCCTTAATAATTTTTGAAATAATTGAGAAGGATACGTACTGGATGTGACAATATTAGTATTGGATCCCACTAGAACTCCGAAGTTAAGTATGTTTGAGTGAGAGTAGTACTAGAATGGGTGACCCCCCGGGAAGTCCTTGTATTGCATCCTTCTTTTTCAGTGGGTATGTTGTTGTTGTATTCAGTGTTATTAAAAGGAAAAAGCACGAAAAGGCTCTAAGGTCTGTTGGGGCTTAAAGCGCAAAGGGAGAAAAAGTACAAAAATTTATAGATTTAGTCCAAGACTAATAATTATAAGCATGAATGACAAATATATGAACAAAGAAATTGAAATTTTTTTTACGATTAAGTGAAATATCCATTGTTTAGTGTCGCCTCCGAAGAGGCTCATTGGCAAGGAAAAGTATATCTTAAAACCTTGATGACGACACTGAAGTGCACATTAAGCGAGACAAAACGCTTAACACGTTTTGAGCGTCGCTTCAGGGCTTAAGCGCGCATTTGACAACACTGGTTGTACTTGAGAAGGCTACTACACCTTGAGCTGAGCTCCATGCACATTGTCCGGCATGATAATCATGTGGTGCTATCTGTAGACCCACATGTTTCACTAACATACCTATTATCCTGCTATTTATTGTACTGATCATTTATTAATTATGTCTCTCAGATGAAAATTGTAAATCAATTTTACTGTAATTAATGTCACTTTAAACAGGTGGATGGTTTGGTTACTTCTCATATGACACAGTTCGGTATCTAGAGAACAAGAAGTTACCATTCCTAAGGGCTATAGAGGATGATCGAAATCTTGCAGATATTCAGTTAGGACTTTATGAGGATGTCATTGTGTTTGATCATGTAGAGAAGGTATATCCGGCCTTTTCAAAGTCAAGCTGTTATCGTCGTTTGTTCTTGAGTTAAACTTGGTGCATATATATGAGAACAGGATAAATACTTGTGTTATAGTCTATGTTGCTCGGACTCTTCAAAAATTGTCAACAAGTGCGTGTTGGATTCTCCAAAGTAGTGTATTTTTGGAGAATTTGACATGGGTGCGAGCGTGACACCAAAAGTGATGAGTCTACATAACTTATAAGGCTATAGTTGAAGAAAAAGTATGATTAACAATTTTCCCAACCTAGGACATAATCTAAACACAATAAATGTAACATTATGAATGAACAACTCATACTTTGGTGTTCCTTTATTATAAACTTCTTGTTCCTACAGAAAGCGCATGTGATTCACTGGGTGCGGTTGGATCAATACTCCTCTCTTCCTGAGGCTTATCTTGATGGGAAGAAACGCTTGGAAATATTAATGTCTAAAGTACAAGGAATCGAGTCGTAAGTCCTTTTTTGTTTTCTTTTTTGCATAATAAAAGCAAGCAATTGAGAAACATTATTTACATATTTAGTTTTTATTTTATAGTCCAAGATTATCTCCCGGTTCTGTGGATTTCTGTATTCATGAATTTGGATCATCATTAACCACGGGAAACATGACACGTGAGGAGTTCAAGAATGCCGTCTTACAGGCAAAGGAACACATTGCTTCAGGAGACATACATCAAATTGTTTTAAGTCAACGTTTTGAGAGAAGAACATTTGCTGATCCATTTGAAGTCTATAGAGCATTAAGAATTGTGAATCCAAGCCCATACATGACTTACATACAAGTAAGTAGTCGGTTCTTCGCGCTTTCACTGTGATTAAATGTCTGATATTCTTAGTTACCTGTGCTTCAGTGGAGTTACTATGTTATCTTTTCTATAATATCAGGCCAGAGGCTGTATTTTAGTCGCATCGAGTTCAGAAATTCTAACGCGTGTGAAGAAAGTAAGAGTGATGATCTTGTTCTTCTCAACAATTGAACCTTAGATGTCTCCCTTTTGGGCTGTTTCACCACATTTAATTAGTTTTTGAGAGTTTGTAATGTTCATTTGTTCCTTTGACAGAGAAGAATTGTTAATCGACCATTAGCCGGGACAAGCAGAAGAGGGAAGACACTTGGTGAGGATGTGATGTTGGAAATGCAGATGTTAAAAGATGAGAAACAATGTGCGGATCACATCATGCAAGTTGATTTAGGACGAAATGATGTGGGAAAGGTTTAATACTGACCCTTCTAGCATTTCTTCATCACCAAGAGCTTTAAACTATATCTTTTTTTAGTTGTTATCTCTGATTTATCACAGTGTTAGCATCTTTCTTGTGTTCCTCATGAATATGTTTTGACTTGCACTTGAAAAATACGGTGAGTTACCGAAATTTCAACTTTTTTCTTGCTATAGGTATCAAAACCTGGTTCTGTGAATGTTGAAAAGCTCATGAGCGTCGAGAGGTATTCCCATGTGATGCACATGAGCTCCACGGTGAGTCCATATTTAGTTTTATATGAGGTTATACTGGAGCTGGATTTACCTTTATCACAAATGTTATTCTTGTTGGACTCTTAATTTTATGCTACTCTCATAACTTATGAACAAAATTGACCTGAAAGAAAAAACCAAAAACAAAAGCAATTCCCAATTGTGACAATCTCCTTATGTTTCAAAATTCAGAATACGGTACATTTGCATGTGCGATATCGATGTCTGTCTGGATGCATCTCATATTGTTTATGATAGTGATGTCCTGTCCAACTCGACTATTTCACCAGGTACCTGGCTACCTGCTATGTCCCACCAGCACAAGTATCGAGCACTCTACCTAAAAAGGCTTAGACAGATGGGAAAAAATCACATCGCATTGTGTCTATTTTTTTTTTAATCATTGTTGGAATTTGAACTTGACATCTCACTCTCACTTCATCGACCACTAGCAAGGCTATGCATCTAATATTTATTGTTGAAACGAGGTAAATAATAAAAACTGTACTTTGAGCCTAACTTAACCCAAAAGCTAGCTCATGAGGTTATAACATGCAGAAGCTTACATCTCGGAAAATGATCTTTGGTTGTTTCATGTTGTGCAACAAATGACTTCCTACTACTTGATATGTCTAGACAATCTTTACAAGCATGACATTTTCTCCACCACAGGTGTCGGGAGATTTGCTTGATCATTTAACTTGTTGGGATGCACTACGTGCTGCGTTGCCTGTTGGGACTGTCAGTGGAGCACCAAAGGTTACACTCTCGACTTTAAATTTGTTGGTCATTCATTGTTGATGGAAATGTTACAAATCCCGGGATAACTTGTTTCCAACCAGACGAGCCTATCTGTTTTTTCTTAATACTATAAGGACCTATGTAGAAGTTTCATTCATTTCTAGATTTAACATGCTGTTACAAATTTGTACACTATGGAATTATTTCTAGTCCTGCTCTTTGTCCATGTATGATCCAGGTAAAGGCTATGGAGTTGATCGATCAACTAGAAGTAGGTCGGAGAGGGCCTTACAGTGGTGGATTTGGAGGCATTTCATTTTCAGGTGACATGGACATAGGATTAGCTCTAAGGACGATGGTATTCTTGAACGGAGCTCGTTATGACACAATGTATTCATACACGGATGGCAGCAAACGTCGAGAATGGGTTGCACATATCCAATCTGAGGCTCGAATTGTCGCTGATAGTGATCCTGATGAGAAACAGATAGAATGTGAAAATACAGTAGCTTGTCTATGCAGGGCAATTGACTTGGCTGAATCAACTTTTGTCAAGGGAAGATCATCAGTACTCAAGATAAATGGTTCTGTGCCAAATGCATTTTCAAGGGCCAGAGTTCAAGAAAAAAAGAAACTAGCTAGTCAAATGAAATATGCATAAATTTGGAGAATCTTAGGAGCTCAGTTAGTTGGTAGTCTACCTGAACTTTCACCTTGTTAGTGAGGGTTCGAATCCCCACCTTGTCATCTCACTACAACAAAAAAAGAATTTTGCGTCAATTATTTAATATGAGTCTTTTTAATCAGCACTTTATATAAATATCGCTAAAATCTTTAGCAACTCTGGATGCAATACATTAACATAATTGACGTAAAAAGGCACTAAACATTGCCACTAAAAGTAAAATCCATAGACACAAAGACCTCATTTGTTTGCACTTAATGAAGACCTTAATCTTAATCATTTAGATCTTAGTCATTAAGTCTATTTATTTTCAAGTTATGAATCTTAATTGTTCAGATCTTAGTCATTAAGTCTATTTTCAAGATTTGTTTTAAATGTTAGATTAAGACGAGTTTAAGTATACAGATATAGATTTCAATCTGCTTTAGTGACTGTTTTCATCAGCTAACTTTTTTTTTTGTTGCATATATGCCATAGAATTTATCTAAATAATTTGACTGAGAAAAAAAGAAGAAGAAAACTTCCCTTTATTTTAATAATCTGAAAAAAAATAAAATAAACAACATAAGAAAAAGTAGTACTTGACTGAAATATAAAATTTGAAGTCCTAATAAGCTAGCTAGTAACAAATTTGGGGAAGTCCTAATTTAATCATCTATTATGATTTACTAGAAATTAAAAAAAATTGTAGTAACTAACACCCTTTTCCATCAAGTTTTCTTGGAGCTTGGTCTCATAATCTTTCAATCTATTGATTTGATTTGAGGCCTCAACTCTCCTTCTCCTTGAATCATATCCGTGATTTTCTTGCACCTCAAGTTGTTTAATGTAGTTTGTTCGCTCTTGTATATGTTCTCTCACCTCTTCCAACTTATTCTTCATCTTCAACTTGTCATTGTTGTTTCTTGATGAAGACATCTCTGCGTAGCTGCAATACGTAACATAATTAAATAGATTAATACAAAACTAAATCAAAATAAATTTACATATTTTTTTTTTTACTTTTCTTAGGTCAAACTATATTGATTTTGTTCCTGCATGAATGTACTATATAAACCTCTTCATAAAAATAAAAAATTAAATAAAGACAAAGAAGAGCAATAGTATTAATTGTTATGTTTTTTAAGAAAAGCAAAAGAACTTAATACGTACTTAACTTTATGAAAGATGGTACTTCATATTCCTTGCATATTCTCTTTTGTTTATATAGATGTCACTTCTTCAATTTTTTCCTTATTTTTTAATTTTTAATTTTAGTGTGTTAATTAAAAATATTACTAAAAATGAAAATTACCATAGGGTAGACTAGAAAAATATATACATTGAAATTGGAAGAAAAATAAAAGGAATGATTGCCATGAAATAAGAAAATAGTAGTAATATATCACCCTTTTTTTCCTCGACTCAAACTTTTTTCAATGTTTTTAAAAGAATTTTTTAAGAAAATGTTTAAAAAAGGTTTGTAGAAGTTATCAAAGTTTCCTTTTCTTTCTCTACTCTTTAATTGGAGTTATAAGTTTTTCTAAAATTTTCCAAGGTTTTTATTTGGTATTTCTCCATCAAAATAAGGTAATTCTTATTTTTAGTAATATTTACATTAATTTGCAGAGTAAAAATTAAGGAAAAACTAAGATATCGGTGTCTATATAAACAATATGAAGTGTTATTATGCATGTAATAAACTGAGTTAGGCTTCATCATCAACGTATGTTCATGGCCACAAAATTAATACTATGCGTTTTTCTTTTAAGTCAATATGAAAGACGCTATTTTTAAAATTACATATTTTTGATTTGTTTTTCATTAACTTTGTTACTTTTGCATTCACAGTTGTTCGAGCTCGTTTGATATATAGTACATCAAAAGCAAGAATGTCTACCTCAAAAGGCAAAACAATTGAGAAGAACTGGGAGAAGTTGGTAGATACGAGACAAGAGATAAATAACCGAACAAATGACATTAAAAACCAACAAGAAAGTGGAACTGATACCAGGAAAGAAAGATTCGAGGCCACAAGTGATCTTTGGAAGTTGAAGGACAAAGAGGATCAACTCGAAGACAGATTGGAGAAATCTGGGGTTCCTAAAAGGATGATATAGTCTGTTTATTTATTTCTTGCTATTATTTACTAGAATGTTTAGATTTAGGATTTTTACATATTTATTACTAGGAGTTCAGGTTTAATATTTTCATCACTACCTTTTGTTTTGTTGTTCTTTACTCTCTTTTTTTCTAATTTTTTATTTCAAATTAAAGAAATTTTAAGTTCTTGAAAAAAAGTCTAATTTATTTTAAAACAAACAAGACTCATGGACAAATTTGATTAAATTTGTGCGAGTTAAAACAAATTAAAAGGAGATTGAATAATAACTTATTATACAAAATTTGCATGGATCAAAATGTATAGTTAAATTTGTACTAATCAATAGATTTATCCAAACTCCGTCTTTTTCCATTTGATTGTTTGTTTTTTCATAATTTGTTTAGTTATCAAACCAAACTTATAGTAATGACTTTTTTAAAAAAATATTATATATGGTTGTATCTAATTAACCAACAAAATCTATTTTTGTCTTATTTTTTTTATTAATTGGAAAAAGTTCAAAATTATAGTTGGAGGTCTAATTATCAAACAAAAAGTGATAGTTTGCATAATTATATCTAACGTAAAATTTTTTTTAGGAGCTGTTATATCACTGATAAAGGGTGAATTTCGAAAACTTTCGCTATATTAGGTAAATATAGTGTGTAAGACCTCATTTGTTTAGATGTTTGAATGAATAAATCTTAATGATTAAGATGTTTTTCAATATCTGAATGTGCATACTTTATTTATTATAAATTATGGAGGTGATTGGTAGTAGGGATTGACGACACATAGTGTAATGATTCGGTTGATCATTTTTGGAAATTTTTGTAAAATTACTGTTTAACCTCTCCCTATTTTGACCTCGAGATATTTCTGATTGAGTTTTGAAAGTTGATTTTGAGATTTGAATAAAATTGAGAATTTGGTAAGGTTTGAATTTGAAAGGCAAAAATTGTTAAAAAAACCCCGAAAAAATTCCGAGGTTGAAAAACCCGAATTTATTGATTTAAAAACCTAACATCAATGATTTGGTTTGGTATTTGAAAAATCCGAACCAATCCGGTCCATGTACATCCCTAAAGATGTCATTCTATTTTTTTCTTTAATTTATGAAACCATTAAATTCATTAGATATTAATTCCTATCTCAAAACGTGTTTTACATAGATCTCAACTATTTTGTAAAGCTTCTTTGAGATATTTTCCTAAATAATATACAATCAAATATAAAATTCGTGAAGTTTTACTAGTAGAAAATTAAAAAGTAATTATGTTGTTGCTTAGATTGTACTCAAGTCAATTCATTTTTGCTAGCTCGAAAGAACTCATATCACTTATTTAATTAACTTGAAACATACGCTCAACTAATCTGGCAATTGTCATTAACTATATAAATGGATCATGCTTTAGGCACATTATAACTTTTGATTATTTTTAACTATTTGAACCTTTTCTTATTACTATTGCTAACATATGTATAGATTTTATGGATGGAAATGTTATGAAAAATATTTTATCAGCAACATTGTAGGAAATTGTTTAAAGCTTGAGGCGTGTTAAAGACACCTCCTTAAGAATATTTCACACAATGTAAATGTATCCTCAGTATTCAACAAGCACTTATAATAGATAACTAGAAATCAAAATCTACGAAAGATTAAATAAAGAAGAAAACCCAACACAATATATAAGATAGAAAGGAAGAATCTCTCATCATTTTTCTTACACCCAAAAAGAAAAGGTTTGGAAGAGGTTTAATTAAGAAAATATGTATTTCCAAAACTCATAAAAGATTCATCCATTGATCGAATCTATAAGTTATAAAAGATTCTATGCTATAGTTATGAAAATTGAAATGGATTAATATTAATACCAATAAAAGAAAAGGGACATTAGAATTGATATTTAGGATGATATTAAAGACATTGATCAAACAAGACTATTAAGGACAGTCAATAGTTATTGATATTTAGGGTGATATTAAAGACAATGGTCAAACAAGACTATTAAGGACATTCAATAGTGATTAGAAATATGTTGGAATAATTAACATATACTTCCTCGGTCCACTTTTAATTGTCATGGTTTCCTTTTTTAGAGTCAAACTATAAGAATTTTGACTAACATTTTATGGTATATTTTTTCATCATATTAATATGCAAAAAATTTCAATTTATAGTACTTTTCATATAGTTTTTGAATATCTAAATTTTTTGTTTAAATTATCGAATTAATGTAATCTAATTTAACTTTGAAAATTAGTCAAATTGACTTTCGAAAAGCGCAACACGACAATTAAAAATGGACGGAGGGAGTATATAAAATATTCATTAAAAAGTATTAAGAAATGAACCTAGACAATAATATAAACACTTTTTTGTGACACCCTTTAAATGAGAAACCATTTTTGGATATGGTTTCAAGAAATTTTCTATGTTGCTTATATAGTTTATTCTCTTACCATCATACATTGAATGTTTTTAGTAAAAATACAATGAATAATATTTGATTATTAAGAAACAATGAACATTTTTTATAATGAATTTATTATTATAAAGAATCATTGAATTCTTGAATTTATTTTACAATGAATCATTTAACAAAAAAAATATATTACAATGAATCATGCATATACATTGTACTTTATTTATAATGAATTTATCTTTTATATGAATTCCATAAATGAAATTAGTAAGATACAATGATTTTGATGTATTAACTGTACTTTATATATAATACTTTTTATTTTTATGTGAATTCAATAAATATGATAAATAAATTAATAAGATACAATGATTTTGATGTAATCAAAATTAACCTTCACTTATTAAATCTCAAAACACACTTTAAATTGTCAATTAAATAATACCTCTACAAAATAATAATATTTTATGGTTCACCATTAATTTCGTGAGATTTTACTATATATGTTTTTTTGAGAGTATAAATATGTTATTATCCATTTTCAAAGTCACCATCACAAAATCTTTCATTTCAATAATAAAATATTTATGGTCCACCATTAATTTAGTGAAGTTTTACTAGAAATGTTTTTTTTGGAGGTTTTACAATAAATGCTTTTTTTGAGAGTATAAATAAGTGATCCATTTTCAAAATCACCATCACCAAAAATGCAGTTGTTACCTATCTCTCATCGGAATGTTCTGCCGGTTTCCGTCATTTCTAGCCGGAGTTCAACTTATGCTCGTCTCCGTCACCATGGTATATATCTCTCCGCCATGGTATATATCTCTCGTCGTGCCTAACTACTCAGTTCGTCTCAATTTATGTGACCTAGTTTGACTGAACATAAAGTTTAAGAAATATGATAAGACTTGGTAATATTTCAAATTTACCCTTAAATTTTGCATGTTTATGGTTTTTTTGCCAAGTAAGTGAATAAAATGTTTATAATGTCACATTTTCCAAATAAGAATAGAAAGTGATATAAATTGGGACGGAGATAGGGAACAATAATATATTTCTTTTTAAGAAGAAAAGTAAAAAATGTCTGGATGAATAAGTAGTTTAGTTATTATTTATGGTTTTTTTACCCTTCGATTATTGTTGTATCTTGTTATGATTACTGTTTAGCATGATTTGTCGGGTTGTCACCATGCTGGAAAATTGACTCAGAAGAGTGTCCAAGATCCGATGACAATTCTAGCAAGTATTTCCAATGGATGGAAGCCTGGACTTATTGATGATGAACTTCCTGATACCTTTTGTGGTGAGGATTTTGTTTTCACTAATTAGTTTCCCAGTATAGCTTGCTAAAGGAATAAATATAGGGGTCCGCTCTCGTTTAACAAATAGATTTCACTGGAAAACATACCTTATAATATTATTTAGTCAATCTTACAGTCTAGTCATTGATGTAGTTTTGCATCAGAATTCGGAAGTTAAGCATGCTTGAGCGACAACAGTACTCCATGCACATGATTTGCCGGCATGATCACTTCACTTTATACTCAACTGCATTTTCTTAATTAATATCACTTCAAACAGGTGGATGGTTTGGTTACTTCTCATATGACACAGTTCGGTATGTAGAGAACAAGAAGTTACCATTCCTAAGGGCTCCAGAGGATGACCTGAACCTTGCATATATTCAGTTAGGACTTTATGAGGATGTCATTGTATTTGATCATGTACAGAAGGTATGTTTGTCGAATTTTGCACTTATGAGTAGTCTCTCTATCCATTAGTTCTTATATATATGTCCGGCCTTTTCAAAGTCAAGCTGTTATTGTCGTTTATTCTTGATTTATACTTGGTGCATATATATGAGAACAGGATAAATACTTGTGTTATAGTCTATGTTGCTCGGACTCTTCAAAAATTGTCAACAGGTTACAACTCATACTTTGATTTCCCTTTATTATAAACTTCTTGTTCCTACAGAAAGCACATGTGATTCACTGGTGCGGTTGGATCAATACTCCTCTCTTCCTGAGGCTTATCTTGATGGGAAGAAACGCTTGGAAATATTAATGTCTAGAGTACAAGGAATCGAGTCGTAAGTCCTTTTCTGTTTTCCTTTTTGCATAAAAAAAGCAAGCAATTGAGAAACATTATTTACATATTTAATTTTAATCTTTTAGTCCAAGGTTATCTCCGGGTTCTGTGGATTTCCGTATTCATGAATTTGGATCATCCTTAACCACGAGAAACATGACACGTGAGGAGTACAAGAATGCCGTCTTACAGGCAAAGGAACACATTGCTTCAGGAGACATACATCAAATTGTTTTAAGTCAGAGTTTTGAGAGAAGAACATTTGCTGATCCATTTGAAGTCTATAGAGCATTAAGAATTGAGAATCCAAGCCTATAACAAGTAAGTCGTTTGTTCTTCGCGTTTTCAGCGTGAGTAAATGTCTTATATTCCTGGTTACATGTGCTTCAGTGGAGTTACTATGTTATCTTTTCTATAACATCAGGCCAGAGGCTGTACTTTAGTTGCATCGAGTCCAGAAATTCTAACGCGTGTGAAGAAAGTAAGAGGGATGATCTTTTTCTTCATACTACTTGACATGCCTAAACAATCTTTACAAGCATGGCATTATTTCCACCACAGGTGTCAGGAGAGTTGCTTGATCATTTAACCTGTTGGGATGCACTGCGTGCTGAATTGCCTGTTGGGACCATCTGTGGAGAACCAAAGGTTACACTCTCGACTTTAAACTCGGTGGTCATTCATTGTTGATGGAAATGTTACAAATCCCGAGATAACTTGTTCCCAAACCAAACGAGCCTATCTGTTTGTCTTAATACTATAAGGACCAAAGTCGAAGTTTCATTCAATTCTAGTCCTGTTTTTTGTTCATGTATGATCCAGGTAAAGGCGATGGAGTTGATCGATCAACTAGAAGTAGGTCGGAGAGGACCTTACAGTGGTGAATTTGGAGGCATTTCATTTTCAGGTGACATGGACATAGAATTAGCTCTAAGGACAATGGTATTCATGAACGGACCTCGTTATGACACAATGTATTCATACACGGATGCCAGTAAACGTCGAGAATGGGTTGCACATCTCCAATCTGAGGCTCGAATCATCGCTGATAGTGATCCTGATGAGAGACAGATAGAATGTGAATATAAAGTAGCTTGTCTATGCAGGGCAATTGACTTGGCTGAATCAGCTTTTGTTAAGGGAAGATCATCAGTACTTAAGATAAATGGTTCTGTGCCTAATGTATTTTCAAGGGCCAGAGTACATGAAAAAAAGAAATTAACTAGCCAAATGAAATGAGAATGAATTCCGAGAATCTTAGCAGCTCAGTTAGTGAGGGTTCGAATTCCCCACCTTGTAATCTCACTACAACACAAAAGGATTTTGCGGTAATTATTTAATATGAGTATTTTTAATCAGCACTCTATGTAAATGCTGCTAAAAGCTTTGACGATTCTGAATGCAATGACATTAACTCAATTGCCGTTAGAAGTTTAATATGAGTATTTTTAATCAACACTCTATATCCATGATTTTCTTTTACCTAGTAAAGTTATTCGCTCTTGTATATGTTCTCTCACCTCTTCCAACTTATTCTTCATCTTCAATTTCTCATTGTTGTATCTTGACGAAGACATCTTTGCCTAGCTTTTGATATTATATGTCAAACTGCATTATATAACATAATTAAATAGATTAATTCAAAACTAAATCAAAATACGTACGTTAACAATTTTTTTTTTCTTATGTCAAAACATATTGATTTCGTCCATGCATGAATGTACTATAAACCTCTTCAATCTTTATATAAACAAAAAATTAAATGAACACAAAGCAGAGCAACATTATTAATTGCAAAGGAACTTACTCTTTACTTTGTGAAAGAGGGCACTTCATATTATTTTTGCATATTCTCTATTTGTTTATATAGATGTCACTTTTTCAATTCTTTTCTTACTTTTTTCTTTTCTATTTTAATGTGTCAATTGAAAATATTACTAAAAATGAAAATTACCATATGGTAGATAGAAAAATATATACGATTGAAAAACAGCATGCTAGGAAAACACTTGGAAATATAATTTTAAAAAAATTAATTGTTAGAACTTAGAATAAAAATCAAAAGAAAGGTTGCCATGAAATAAGGAAATAGAAATGTGTGACTCTTTTTTCATGACTTATTACATAATATCAACGTTTTAGAAAAAGTTTCCTTCCCAAAAACCAAGTAAATTGTCTTAAAAGGTTTTTTTTTTAAAAAAATATTTAAAGAAAACGTTTGTAGGAGACTTAGAGCCTGTTTGACATTGTTGTTGGGAGGTCAAAAGTGCTTTTTTTTTGTTGAGAAAAAACACTTTTTTTGAAAAATCAGGTGTTTGGCAAACTCTTAAAAGTGTTTTTAAATAGAAGCAGATGCAGTTTTTCTCAATTTCGAAAACTTTCACTATATTAAGCAAATATAGTGTATAAGACCTCATTTGTTTTTACTAAGGTTAAGATGTCGGAATGAATACAAATCTTAATGATTAAGATGCTTTTCAATATCTAAATGTGCATACTTTATTTATTATAAATTATGGAGGTGATTGGTAGTAGGGATTGGCTGTAGATAGTGATTCATAGAGGAGGTGGTGGCGGCGACAAATATAATTATAATGATAGAGCTGGTAGGTGTGGTAGCGATTGACAATAGTTGCCAACGATGGTGATTGTGATTGTAGAGACGGTTGGTGGTTAATTGGCGAAGGTAATGGTGGTTGACATTGGTATGGTGGTTGTGATGGAAAAGGTGAGTGGTGATTGTTGCTAGAGTGACAACGGAAATTATCCACATAAAAATACTGTTTAATAATATTAAGACTTCGTTTAAGATTATAATGATCAATACTTATTCAGATCAAATAAGTGCTTAAGCTTTTATGTAAATAAATGTATTTAATAGCCTAAGATTTGAAGGACAAACAAATGAGATTTAAATTTTCTTGGTTAGATAATTATCCATTTTTTTTATTTTGACATGCTCAATCATGGGTTCGATACAATCTTTGAACTTTAATGTAACATCATGATGTATTCTAACAAATCTTATGAGTTAAACCTTACCTTTAATATACCAAAATTTAGCAAGATGCGGATAATAATATTTCTTTTAAAATGTCATTCCTTTCTTGAAGACTTTTTAAAGGAAAACTTCCTTCAATTAGGTGATCTCTAGGTTTGGGATTCATCGGATAATAAATTGTTTTTATTGTCAACACTTGCAGACAAACTTTATTTTTCACACTTTTATCGAAGGTGATGGTGCGAGGCATGTGTGGAGCTAATTGTCACAATCCAATCCACCGAGCCGTGCGGGCACCTACTCTAACACCTAGATAGGAGAACCCTTACCACCCAAAACAGTTTAAACATGAGGAAAATAATTGATTAACTACAAATTCATAAGCCTTTGAGAAGAAAAAAACTTTTAAATGAACTCTTTTACAAATACTGAGAAACAACCCCCAAGAAACTAGTCTAAACAGGCACAAGAGCTACTAAAGGAATACAGTGTATACAAGAAAATAGGACAACTCCCACCATAAGAAAAGGAGACATGGAAGCTATTGGAGGTCATCTTCATCTGAGCCTATGAAACATCACCCACGTGACATAACAAGAGTAGTATCAGTATAAAAAACACGTACTTGTAGGTATCATCGGTCGACCCGAACCTACCACATAATATTAAGTAAATAGATAGAAAGTTATGCAATAGGAAGTTGCACCACACCACTTCTCCATTTCCTTACCTCAACCCTTCCTGGGTAAAACTATGGCTAAACACCTCAAATATGCCACCCCAAAGCTTTCCAAGCCTACTTGTCATGCCGCGTTGATACGCAATTGATACTTAACCCATCTACCATATTAATGTCACTGACTATCATGCCATCACTAGTCTAACCAACTACTGGTTCTCTCTTACCTTATTCATGCCAACAACCTAGTCCTTGCCAGAACAATAATCGAAACTGGTACCTAGCTCAACTAATCTTTGGTAAGACTCAACCCAGAACCACTTGCCAACCAAGACTATCCCAAACAATGAAACCACGGCCTAGACCACTAAAGAACTGGGTCCCCAAAAACTCAAACCTCTAGGCAAGACAACTATTATACATAATAGCATATAAGTGTGCAGTCAGTAATAAACCTTAACATCCCTCAACCATCATGAGCGTTACCTAACCTGGGCCCCTTGTCCCCACATTGAATTCATATGCACAACCCGCAACCCACAATCACACGTCAAGCACATGTAACAACAACCCCAAATACTAGGACTTCCAGTCACAACAACATGAACTAGTAACACTTGCATTAACAATGCCCAGCTACATGTCTCACATGATCACAACACAAATATCGGGTCCTCTCATGGAACTGCTAGCACATACTGGTCCTCTTACGGGACCCAAACCAAACGGTAGTATTATATCAGGAGTGGTATCCTATCCAACCGTATATAATCATACCAAACATGGTATCCAAGTCAACCAATAATATCTTGTACCGGCGTGGTACCTGAGCCAACCAGCAAGCACATCAAGCATGCATAATCACATAGCACAACAAGCAGGCATAATCATATATCACAATGGACAAAACTACTTGAACTCACAAGTTATAGTCACAAGTTAATTCATATGCTTCCTATCATACATTTCACAATATGACACTATAAGCAATAAACATGCATATGTACATGACCCGGAAACATACAACCATCACTTACAAATATCAACAGCCCCATACTGAGCCCCATTAGAAGTATACCAAAGTTCCCTTGGTTAACAAGAGTTTCAGAAATCGCTATAACCCAACAATTTCATGAATGCCTAACCTTATAACTAACACCAAGTCACCCAAATAAAGAAATTCCAGATTAACAAACAAGTACTAGAGAACTATCCCCTAGTCATCATCTATTTCCGCCCTAACAACAATTACGATAATATCTAACCATTCAAACTCTGTGCCCGAAGGCCTAAACATGAAATCTCTAAATACATACATGATAGGATGCGATAATAGCATGTCGAACTATCAATTTTGAAAGAAAACCTAGACTACCTAGGCGCCAAACAACCCCTAATGAATCTTGTCCCAGAATACGACCCTGTGGAATCGCCCCTTGGTGAACGACATGGAAAATACGTAGACTTTCTCCTTCCTAGCATGGAAACTCTCCCTCCTCCATTGCTCCCTTGCCCCGGGTGCTCCTGGAGGGTTTTTGGAGCAGGCTCCATCTATTTCCTCCTTCCAAAAATGGGAGGAAAATAAAAGACGATGCATTAATTAGGTTGCTAATTTTTGACGTCTCGCTATAGAAGGACTCAGAACGCTATAGTGTCGTTGCCATAGCGAGGGGACCTTCCGCCATGGCGAGATGACATCAGCCCAGCCCAAAAAAATCTAAGCCAAAATCCGTCGTGCTCAAAGTTTAGGAATTCTTGCACTACCCTACCGAACCTTTGGGGCTCCGCACGAGGTACCCCTTTGTAATGACGGATTGGGGCGTTACACTAATTTGGTGCACGACTTGGTATTACTCATCACAATTGAAATATCATTCAGATGTTTCAAGAATGGTGAAAGGTAAAGCCCAGAAATAATGTACACAAATTGGTTATCACTATTACGCCTACTGTTATTAGTTGGGTTATTTGGAAAAGCTGAACTCCTTGCAAGTATGGGGAGCAATTTTAAAAAAAATCAAAATCAAGATGGAGCAAGAATGAACTATTAGAGTTGTTATGGCCACTGTTGCAGTCCTGTGTTTTGATGATGACTGAGACCTGGTCCAAGTTAGAACTGCTTCAGTCCAAGTCTATAGTGGTGAATAGCTGTAAAGGCTGTCTTGTCAGCTGGTTTGTGAAGGACAGCATACTCCTCCAATGAGGATGAACGAGGTTGTTTGTTCAGTGGACAATACACATCCTTGTGGGTCTTGATATATTGAACAAACAACAACAACAAAGGTATTCACTCAAAAAGGGCTAACATCACTTTTTGAAGAACTCAAGCTTTCAACTTCAACTGCCTAGGGACCTGATAGAGTTATCAAGCGTGTCTTAGAGTTGTGTTTAGTATTTGCTTGTAATGTGCTTATCCTGTAAGATTCGTTTCTAAGTTATAAAGAAACGTGTCAAAATTTGTGTGAACTAATAGCAGGAACACATTTAGAGTTAAGTGTGTGTCTTGCAAGTGAAGTCTATATTAATTAGAGTTAGTTAGTATAGTGGGCAATGGAGGCATTGCTTTGGCTCGTCTGAAGTAATAGAGTTACTACTTTGTAAGAGATTGAGAGGTTAATCTCTTGTGGTGAATGTTGAAGTCTGTATTCACTTGTTGCTTGATATTAGTAAAAACAGTTGAAAATCCTGTGTGACAGGTCGTGGTTTCACTCCCTTGAGAAAGGAGGTTTCCACGTAAAATCTCTTATTCTTATTATTAAGTTATTTGCTATCTTCTTGTCAACTGTCAACCTGGTACCGCATTTCATTACAAAGTACTGTGTTTCAACAGCCACAACATTTCCTAACTGCTCTTTTAGGGATACTTGGGCAACAACTGTTGCATTCTGAAAATACAACAACGAGGCACAAGGATTGGCCGCCAACTTTGGTAGAAAATGGTGCTGACATAATGATATACTAATAAAGTTCACATTAGAACTAGATTCCTTAATCATCGCGGACATGATCAAGGACCAAACTCACAACAACATGTAGGAATGGCAATGGGGCGGTGCGGGGCGGGTTGAGCTTAACCCACAAAATTTTTAACTCGCCTTGCTCTGCCCCGCATAATAATTTTTTTTATTTTCAACCTACGACACTCCCCCCTCCCCCGCCCTGCATAAATTTCTTAATATTTTTTCCTTTTCTAGTTAGTTTAATACTAAAAATAAAATTCATAAAAATAAATTTATTTTTTTATTAAGTTGTATTAATTTAATAGATAATGACTTAAAATTTTATTTTCTAGATGTCAATTGGAAAGCATGTAAGAAATTGTATTAGTTTTGATTGAATCATTCTCATTTACTATCTTAAATATTTTAGTAACTTTAAAGAAACCGTCTTAATAAATAATGTTCTATCACTCTTATAACATGTAAAAAGTTAAAATTAAGTTTAAACCCGCATAAAACTGCATAGACCCACAAGCCACCCCGCCCCGTTAATTTTGAAAAACCCAAATCAACACACCCCACGTCGCTCCCCGCCCCCCACAACCTTAAATTCACCCGCCCCACATAGCCTTAAACCAGCCCTGCCCCGACCCATTTCCATCCCTAACAACATGAAGCATAGGAAATTAATCAGGATCAACACCAATAATTTTTTGAAAGATTCTAAGGCTAGCATCTCTCATTGTTTTAGAGAGGCTAACCGGGTAGCAAATTTTTTGGCTAAATTTGCGTCATTGAGTGGAAATAGTGTCTTCTACTTCTCTTTTCAACATCTTACAAAAGAGGTGAAGGGACATTTCAACTCGAAAAATGGCAACTACCTAGCATAAGAATGAGGTTTGACAAGACAAATTTCTTTGTTAGTTAAATTTTCAATAACTTAGATGTGTAAAGAGATCTATATAGTGTCACTACCAAATACCATAAGTCATGATGACACCTACTATAACCCATCAGTAGGTAAGCCAATTTGTAATCTGGAACAACAAGTAATGGATATAAAGGCAGAAACAAAGCGGAAGCAGTAATTTAATAACAGAAATAGAACAACAGATGGAAACAAACCAAAAGATATATACAATAGAACCTTCCCAGAACCTGGAAGTCATAAGTACAGAGTTGCTTAAAACAAAATAGTACAAGTCCCAAAAGTGGACCCAAAATATAAGCTTGTCTCAAAGCAAAAAACTAGCTAACAAAATACTGAAAGAGATAGGTAAGTCCAGGATGCCAAGTGCTCACCCTCGCCTCTGATAAAAAGTTGCAACACTTGAACGATCAACGCTGATAGCTGGTGCTCGAACCTGCATCAAGAAACAAATACAGAGTGTAGCATTAGTACAAAAACAATAGGTACTATGTAGGCATCAAAGGCCGATTGCGTAGGAAAAAAAAGCAATATGATATGATAGAATCTAGACACAAGTATGGTCAAAGTGGAATTAAAAAGAAAAGCACACGAGTGCACTAAGATAGAAATGAACTAAGTACAAATAAATTAAACCTAACTGGACCTCCATAAAGTAACAACCCGAACGAACCCCATAAGCTCGACAAGTACAAATAATATGTAAATTTATTAAGAATAAGACACAATAAGTCTTAGAGTCGGAGAGAGTAGCCCGGACCTCGAACAACAGATAGTCTCCCAAGTAACCGATAAGAGATGTCCGATTCTAAGGAGTGCAGAGCCCGAACCTCAAACCATAGATGGTCTCCAAAAGGGCAATAGGCTGAAGTCAATGAATGTCAACTCCATAGATGATAAAGGAAACTTTACCAAACCTTGAATCTGCGACTATAATGGCTGCCGAAGGAACTCATACTATCTCATCATCACATCACAGAATTACCGTGAAATGACATCCACTCTCAGATAATCAGGACAATACTTTAAGCTCGAACCAACTCCAATCCCAAGTCGCCAAGCAAACCCTAAAATCTTAAATGCGCCCTACGGGGCCATAGAAAGAGGGAGTGTGGATAGAAGGTCATCAAAGTTGAGTCAATGCCTAGTCTAACACTCATTCTATCCGACCCAAGTCTACTACTCCTGTCTACATGGAGCTAAAATGGTCTGAAATAGTGTCAGAATAGAAATAAGGCCGAACAACTCCTAATATCTCAAGTCTAAGGCAAAACTAGTCTAAACCTAGACTAAGGCCAAACGTGCTTCAATCCAATCATAATCATCAACAAAAAGGCATACCACAAGGTAAGGATGATCAAAGATCACAACCATCATTCTTCTAGTCCCCAAAATTATGATATAAGCCTAAAACATAATTCTAAGTAAAGTAGCATGATTAACTAGGCACCCGCCCCTAATTCACTTAATCAACATGAATTCACATAATCAAGCTCAATCTAAGGGAAGAGAAGTCATAGCCTACCTTTAAGCCGACCGCACACGCTTCAAATCTCATTTTTGGAGCTTTTCCTTTATATGCGACTTCTCAATGCTGTCACACTATCAAAAATAGAATCACAACATTAATACAACCATTTAGACACTAAATTCACTTAAAACAGAGATGAACTAATTTTGGAGTCAAAATGGGAAATGTGAGACCCAGACTGGGAATCCCAGAAAAAACTCTATCAAAAGGTCCTAAATAGTCCCCCGAACTTGTGTTCCTAATTGGAACACAATTCAGGGGCATGGAACAGTGGAAACAACAACACCCAAAATTTCCGTATTTAAAGGACAAGAAACATGCTAAGGCAGTTAGGAAACAAGGGAATTTACCTCAAACAATGCTTCCCTGACATTCCCTAACTGATCACCCACGCAACCTCAAGCTCCTTTATCACACTACACTTCGTATCACCCAATTTGAAGCTATATTGATAGAGAAATGGCAAGAACAATATTGAGGCCAAAGCTGACCGCATCTCATCTTTTAAGAAACCCAGACAAATTAACTCTCCGTGATCGCCGCCAAGGGGATCCATGAAACCGAAGACTCAGCAAGATGGTTCTTCCCGAACGCGGCGAGGAGCCTGTGAATGCGAAGGAAAGGGAAGTCGGGGGCCCGTTATCGTGGCAAATGGCTTGCGAATGCGGAGGGTCATCAAGACTAACCTTTGCAAATGCCGCCAAGCCTCGCGAATGCGAAGGCAAGCAGGCCAGCCTTCCGCGAACGCGGCCAAGATGACATGTGATTGCGAAGGCAAAAAGTTTCCTGCACCAGCTGATGCATATCAGCTGGTTTTGGCAAACTCAAAGTCTCCGATGGGGTGTTCAAAAATTTGTTTGGAACCCCATGCATGCAAATGAGATTTGCAACCCAATCAAATTTGATATTCCATAATCAATAGAGCAGATGAAAGTTCCGTATGGGGTGATTTCGACGGAAAGTGGTTCCCATATCCAAACTCCATTTTTAGCCAAAATCTACAAGAGGGCTCGAAATTAGCCTAGGAGCCTTGGAATCAGCACAAAGTATCGTTCTAGACCAAAATCAACATTCCAAGCCTAACCGCTCTGATGGAATTCTCATCCGAATATATTTACCAAGAATGTTGACTAAAATCAAAGTTAGACGAAAGCTTAAAAGCTAAAATGCCTAATGGCACAAACTCGCACCCAAAAGCCTTGGGACCCGAGTCGACCATGCCACTAGCCTAAAATGACCCTTTCGGAGCTGATGGAAGCGTCATAATTGTATTCTGAGCCCTTCTTCTTGAAGATTTGATCAAAATCAACCGTTCAAGGTTCAAAAACTCCAAAATACAAAAATTCGCATAAAAATCAAAATGAACGACCAAGTAACCGAACTTACAGTTCCAGCAAGTCATAAATGACTTGGGGTCACTACAGGAGCTCTCTAAACGATGAAGGGAAGGCATAAACACAGAAATAAACTAGAGAGTCATTACATATAGCTAATCTCTTTCCTTTTGGTGACAGTGTGTTACAGCCTGGTGTAACTCTTTGGAGGTACGGTCCTATGTCCCTTTCTTCTGTTTGTATTAACCAATTGATAAAAGGAATAGGAGGATATTGCAAGCCCAAGAACGAAAGGCATTCAGTCTAAGGTGATTCTTTACTCGTTATTTCTTTATATTACCAAATATATACTGTCAAAGGAAACTAGTATAAATCATTCTATTGCTTTAGTCATATAGATTTGCATGTCCTTGAGACAAGTATATGCTAATTGAATTGTATCAATTTAAGAATAAATCTACAAATATTCCGTAAAAATATAATATTTCAACAGTCGCAATAAATGATTCTGTGTTTTGAAAAAAAAAAAATTGCTACACGATTGCATACATGTGATAAGTTTTGACCAAAAAAAAATCAAAAAAATTCTAATGCTTCTTGAAATATTTGCCAAAATAATTTGCATATTGTTATTCTTAATCAGAGAGATCTCAAAGAATATTGTAAAATAAAGAACACTTCCCTTTATTTTAATATCTGAAAAAAAATATTTTAAAAAAACTAGTGACTGAAATATAAAATTTAAGTTCTAAATTTACGACTGAATAGAGATTTAAAAAAATTGTAGTAACTAACACCCTTTTCCATTCATTTGCTTTCGAATTTGGTCGCTTTATCCTATCAATCTGTTAATTTGGTTTGAGGTATCAAATCTATCTCTCCTCGAATCATGTCCATGATTTTTTTGCATTTAGTCAAATATTGTTTAATGTAGCTTGTTTGTTCTTGTATTTGTTCTCTAACATCTTCTAACTTATTCTTCATCTTCAAGTTCTCGTTATTATTTCTTGAGGAAGACATTCTTGCTTTTAATATATATATATATGTAACATGTAACATAGTTTTTTTTTTCTTCCAAAAACAGGACCAAAGGTCCATTTTATTAAACAAAAGGAACAGATACATACTTGGTTTAAGCCCAAGTCAAAAAAAGGAAACAAACGACACAAGACAACAAAAACAAGACAAAATAAACAAGACAAAATCCCTAAGCAGCCATCGAAGAGATGAGAGGTCATCGGAGAAGCACCAGATCCTCACGCCTTGCTTCCTCCATGTCGAAACTTATTGAGTGCTCCGGTCTACCATACCCAGATCAGCAAGACGAAGCAGAGATCCAAGAACTTGGGTGAATTTCATTCAGCATTTACCATGCCTCACCAATGCCATGAAATTAACTCTTTTGAAAACTTCTTCAGCTCCCAGCTTGCCTTCAACCACAACACCTCCAGGTATGCCCCTTCTCCTACCAACTATTTAATGAAAGGATCATTTTGAGGTTTATACTAACCTTTAGAACTAATACCATTGCCTCAAGTTATGTTTAAGATCATTACACTCCCTTATGTTCCTCGCCCAAGGTAACCCTCAAGCTTTGTAAAAGATTGACATTATCCCTGTACTTCTGAACTTCGAGTGGATCTTCAGTTAATTGTACAAACTTTATCTTTATGATCTACAAATCTTGTTTTGACCCTTTTTGATTCTTATATTTGGTGTTCCTTGCTTATCCAACAATAGAATCGCTTTTGCCCGTGCTGGTAGTTCATTAATATTTGCAAAATTAACAACTATGTTAGCTAAAAAAATCTGCAAGCTTATTCCCTTCTCTGAATGTATGCAATACTGTCACATCCTTGTTCACCATAGCCTCCCTGATCTCTCTAATGTCAACTGATATAGCCCAGGGCACTTCCCAAATTCCATCCAAAATCTTCTTAATTATTAAAGAGTCTGTTTCCATTATCAGAGGGAGGATATTATGACCTAAACAATACAACAAACCCCCTTTAAATCCTTTCACTTCAGCCTCTAATGCAGAACAAAGATCGATTTTACAAGCTTTAACACAAATCAAATCTCCTTGACCATTTCTTATGCAAAATGCATTTGTCCCAACCCCATAGTTTACCAAACTAGAACCATTTGAATTGCATTTGTAGCTTCTCCCTTCAGGACACTTCCACCTTACCACTGTAGTGTTTATTAGTAGTATGTAGCTTTCCAGAAATTGTACTATGGCTGGCCAACTGTTAGGCATTTCTGCCAACCAAGGGTATATTGTTTTTGCCATTAGATGGATATTTCTATTAATCTCCAACACCGTAGCCTAACAAGTCATACTTCCCCCATGTAAAATCATATTTCTTCTTTTCCACAGTTGCCAAATGATGAAGCTTGGTACTGCCCTACACAAAGGCTTCAACTTAGTTGCACAATCTTCATCCCACCACTTATATATAGTCTGTTTCATCTAATTAAATGGACCCTGCATGCCAATAGCTCCAGCAAACAACTTCCAGAGATAATTAGCATCAGGGCATAGGACAAACAAATGGTTAAAAGACTCTGAAATGTTCTTGTCACAACAACAACATTCCAAGTGATCAGTTATCCTGCTTCAAACTAAGACTTCCCCAATCAGAATCCTTTTAAACTATATCGTCCACATCAAAAAAGAGATTTTGAAAGGTAATCCCTTTTCCTATATAAACATAATATCCTTCTGAGGGTCCTTTCTGCTTTTGATAATTTCCCATGCACTCTTGACATAGAATAATCCTTTACTACTGGGCATCCACCATTGCTTGTCCCTTTCCTCTGTCTGCTGAATGTGACCCATGACATGAATCACATGATCACGAATATTTTTACCAATAAGATCTGTCATCAGGTTATTATTCCACCTTCCATCCATTCTGAGCTGGTGAACTTCTTCAAAGTTCCCATCAATAACATGATCAACGTGCATGGTATACTGTAAGGCTCCAAGTTGTGTCCAATTGTCATACCATATGCTGGCATGTCCACATCTAGGTTCCCACCATATTTCTTGATCAAAGTTATCTCTAGCCATTAACATCATCTTCCAAACTTAAGATCCCCCCCTCCATTCCACCACTTGAGGTCTATATCTCTTGCAGTACTTGTTCCACATAAAATAAGCCCATAACAAATCTTTAGTGCTAAAGTTCCACCAAAGCTTTGCAAAAACAGCTTTGGACACATCAAAAAGGGATCTAAAGCCAAGACCCCCTTCCTCTTTAGGCAGACAAGTGTCATCCCATGCTATCCAGTGCTTTGCCCTGCCATTTTCTTTGAAGTTCAAGAGGAATCTTGCAAATAATCTCTGAAGGTCCTTGATTACACAAATTGGTGGCACAAGGACTGAAAACAAGTATATAGGTATACTTTGTAACACATTTTTGATCAAAACTACCTTACTACCAAAAGACAGAAGCTTACTTTTCCAGATTTGCAACTTATTCTGAACTTTTTTTAATCAGATCATTAAAATGTGATTTCTTCATCCTGGCATGACTGATAGGGTACCCTAAGTAGGTTATTGGAAAATTACCTCTCACAAAACCAGTAGCTTCCTCCATTTCCCTTATAAGAGCATTACTAACTTTACTGAACAGGTAGAAATAACTCTTATCCTTATTAATCTTCTGCCCTGACTGATTTTCATACTCCTTCAAGGTATTCATTATGAGTGTAATTGATTTCCTTTCTGCAGTAGCAAATATGATAGTATCATTTGCATAAGCAAGATGATTTAGCTTCTCACTCCACTTTGGCATCCCATAACCTATAAAATCAGTATTCAGGAATAGTTGGTTTAATCCTCTTGAGAGCACTTATGCTGTAATAATAAATAAAGCAGGGATAGAGGATCCCCTTGCTTCACCCCTCTAGTAGAGTGAAAAAATCCATGTGTTTTCCATTAATTAGTCCAGTTATTGGCAATCAATCTCCAAATTTTGTCAACCACCTTTGAATTAAAGCCCATATGTTCCAACACTTTCATTAAGAAGCTCCAATTCACTCTATCATAAGCCTTAGCCATGTCCAGCTTTATCACAACATTGGCTGGTTTACCCCTTTTTCTTATATCTGAAATAATTTCTTGAACCAGCAAGACATTTTCAAAGATGCTTCTACCCTTCACAAAACCAGATTGATTCACAGTAATTAATCTTGGTAGCATGCCCTCCAGTCTATCATGCATGATTCTAGAAATCACTTTATTTCTGAAATTAATGAGACTAATTGGTCTTAAGTCTGAGAAGGTCTGAATAGTCTCCTTCTTAGGCAATAATACCAAATTAGTGTGAGTAATAGATTTGGGAAGAGTATTCCCCTGAAAGAAAGCTTGAACAATACCCAGAATATCAACCCCAACAATATCCCAACATACTTGAAAGAAATGACTTGTAAAACCATCCGGACCACAAGCACTCTCCCCATTAAGCTCAATGACCACCTTTTTAACCTCAGCTTCATCAGGAGTCTGATTCAGCAACCCATTGTCCTCTGTAGTCACCAGTGGTTGAATATTTTGTAATAGAGAATAATCACTATCTAAGTTATTTCCAGAAAATTGATTCTTGAAAAATCTTAATGCTTCTACTGGCACTTCATCTTCTCCTTCTGCCCATTGTCCATCTGCCTTCATAATTCTCTGTAAATTCAATCTCCTCCTCCTGCCTCTTACCAAGCCATGAAAAAACTTGGTATTCTTATCCCCCTCTGAATACCACTGAATGTTTGCCTTTTGCCTCCAAAACTCTTCCTCATGATGTAGGTAAAGTTTATATTCAGCATGAGCTTGGTTTAGCACAACTCTATTAGCTGTCGTAGGACTGTGTTCAAATAGTTCTTCCTTCAACCTAACTATTTCTTCTCTAATAAGTAGTTGCTTGAAAATGTCACCAAATTGCTCCCTACTCCATTTAGATAGAGCCAATTTTGTCCTCTTTAACTTCAACTTCCATTGTAAGAACACATCATCAGAATAGTCTCCACACCAGCTAGCCTTCACCACATCTTTAAAATCTGCCCTGTCAGTCCAAAAATTTAAAAACCTAAATGGGTTTTTAAAACTCTGAGATAAACCTCCACATGTTAGTAACAAAGGTGCATGGTCAGACCCCGTTCTTCCTAAATGCTGAAGTTCCATGGTTCCAAAGATATCTTGTAGCTCTTGATTAATCATCACTTTGTCTAACCTTTTAAAAATACAAGCTGCATCAACTCTCCCATTCCACCAAGTAAACGGACTACTATTAAAATTTATATCAAACAGATCGCAAGAATTCACACAGAAAGCAAAATCCTCATATTCTTGAATGTACACACGAAGACCTCCAATTTTTTCATCTTCTCCCAATATTACATTGAAATCACCCCCAACTAACTAAGGTCCTGAGTAATTATCACTGATGAAATACAAATCATTCCAAAGTTCTAGTCTCTGCTCTGCAGAGCATTTGGCATAAACCATAGAAGTGATGATTTGTTTTCCATCCTCCAAAGTGAGTTGGAGAGTGATCTGTTGAGCAGTATCTAATATCATCCCTACCTGAATGTGATCCTTTACAAATATCCAAATCTGTCCATTTAAATTGTAATTCACATACTGCATCCCCAATCTCCTTTTAAACTTTTGTATCTGCCTAACATCTTGAAATGGTTCTAGTAAAGCAATTAAGAAAAATTTATGGTGTCTATGTAACATCTAAACTCTGTGAAATGCATTTTGAGTTCTCACTGATCTTATGTTCCAAAATAGTGCTTTCATTATCATTTGATTGATGATTTCACCACCCTCTTGGCCTGTATTCTTGTTGGTTGGACATTAACCTCCTTTTTAGCTTTACCTTTTTTGCTTTTAGATAAATCTAGAGGAGAGAGTCCAGCCTCTTTGTGAACCTCAACAGCATTTTGATCAATATTTACCTCATCTGTATCTATTATGAATTCAACACTGGTATCATTGCTCTCCAACACCTTATCTTCCTGGCTTTGATGTGATATTAATGAATGTAATTTCTCCATAGGGGCAAGTTTTGCACTGCATATTACTACTGCTGACTTCTTGTTCATGGATGTACTAGGTTGTAACACATCTTCAACTGGATATCTTTCTTCAAAGTTTGAGTCTGCAATTTGAAGGGGTGTTTGGAATTCTGCCTCTGCTAACTCTTTCAAGAGTAATCTTTCTTCCTCCTCTTTCTGCGTTGTCTCCACTAATACCATATTACCTATCTCTGTGTAATTATGTTGATTGAGACTGCTAACATCTGGGTTCTGTTGTGCAGGGGCAATGCATAGTTGTCCCTCACCCCCTCCTATCTCTCCATCTTCTATCCAATGTTGTTGATTACCCCTCTGATGTTCATCCCTTATTTCTCCATTGTGTTGTGTTGTTGTTTTAGTGCTAACATCTTTTTTAGTGGTGCTATTAAAATTGCTTGATTTCTCAACTCCTTTTCTTTGATAATTTGCAAATGAATGTGTTATCCATTCTTTAGTAGAAGAGTGATGGATTCTCTTGTCAACCTGGCCCTTGACTTCACTGGATTAATCATTCTCATCGTCGTTCCACCCAGTAGATTCCTTAGGATGCTCTTTTTCCTTATCTTCAGCTAGTGCATCAAAAGCATTATTGGTATTAATGCCTTTTTCTGTTCTGCCTTTATCCCCAATTCCTTGATCAGCTCTATTCTCGCGAGATTCTTTAATATTGATTGACTTCTAGTATCTCCTAATTACTCTCCTTCTTGTTGTTGCAAATTCATTGCCCTGCTCTTCATTGTTACTGCCTTTTTGCTCCTGTTCCATCGCCTTATCATTGTTCACATTAATTTTCCTTAGTTCTGGATGTAGATTTCTGCATGTTTCATCATCATGTCCTTGCACTTTGCACTGTTTGCAATATTTGGGCAGCATATCATACTGTATCTTAACCTTTTCGAGCCTAGACTCCTTTGTTGCCTCATTAATAATCTCCATTTCAACATGCTTGGGAAACTCACATAGGAGGTCTACTTGCACCTTGACCCTAGCACAACTAGGCCTAGTCTTATTGATTGTAGCCATGTCTAAATGTAGAGGTTTTCCAACAATAGTCGCTAATGAGAATAAGGCTTCCTTCACAAAGTATGTGGGTTTCAGTTCCGGGAAAGATATCCATGCCATAGCCTGCGTTGTCTCTTCATCAACTTTGAATTTGGCATCATATATCAGTGGCCTCATAGAATATGAATATTCGTCCTTAGCCAGTATATAATAAATGTTTTTTGACATTAGATTATTGAAATATGCCTGCTGATCCAATCTAATGAGTATATGCCGATTTCTCAAAAGACCAATTTTACACTCCCCCTTTATATTACACTGATGTGGTAAAATTATGCGGAGTTCTTCCAACTCTGGCCAGCCATAGGAAAATTTTCCAATCACATCATATTGAAGGTCTTCCAAAATATTCATTCTATCCACTTCCTCTTCTGTCCACACTAATCTTGGAATTCCATTATCATATGATAATTACTTCATTGGAATAGGTTCAATTCTAGCCTTTTGACCCTGAGTGGTGTTATGATTTTTGAGAACGTTTGCGTAATTAGTAGTTATCGGACGACTATCATTAGGCAATGAAGCAGGCACTTTAGGAAAATTTTCACCTATGTAACACTGATTCAATGGTGGAAAGCTACTATCTTGTAACAGATTCGACTGGCCAGCCCCAAGATTAGGCTGACCAGTGGCCGGAGCGGCCATGACTAGTGAGATATTAGGTTAACTAAGAGGTGATGGCGCTAGAGATTTGCGGCGGTGCTAACCTTTGATATTCTTCAGTACTGTAGCATTAAATTATGTAATTTCTCTGTATTAAACTTTAGTAACATTGTATCATAGTTAAATAGATCATTTAAAAGCTAAATATGTAAATAATTTCTATACTAGAACTGTTAGTGAAAATTATAAGATTACAAAATACAATTGAAAAAAATGAAGAAAATATAATCTCTTCAGGCTGAGGCGCGGATATATCACTCTCTTTAAGGAGATTTGAGCCCACTGCAACAATTGTTTTTTACTAGTCTAAGAGTAGTCTTCTTGACTTGTCCCCTCTAGGATACAACAACCTAATCACAAAGTATAATTCAACAAACTCTGGACAAGAGTTGAGTCCAAAGCTTCACATGGGGTCTCACGATCGCAATGTGAACCCTTGTGCCTTCGCGATTTCAAGAGTTAGTGGCTCACGATTGCTTTATGAAGTTCTTAGAATGGAAGAACTTGGGAAAACCTTGGATGAAAAGTTTCTCTTTGTATCTTGAATTATTGACATGGAAGTTTTAGGGTTCTTGATGGAGAGGAAGAACCCTAGGTGAGTTTTGAGAGAATTTCTAGATACTTGAATGCTTAGATTGATAATTTTGAGAGGATAACTAGTTAGTTAAATGTATACTCAGTTTAAACACTCAAAAATGACTTATACTAGGGTTAAAAAGCTTGGGAAAGGACAAAAATAACCCTGGAACGCGTGTAGGAAGTTGCTGAAAAATAATTGCAGCAACGTCCCTTCACGGAAGGCTCTACGGTTCGTGGAACATTCCACCATCCGTAGTTGTCATATGTAGAACTTTGACTACTTGACAGGGTTTTACTAAAGCAGGCATAACCTTTTACTAAAACGGGCATAACCTTTCAGAGATATAATAGTTTGAAGTTGACTAAAGTAAAATCTTATATCAAAACAATAGTTTGAAGTTGACTAAAGTAGAATCTTATATCAAAACTTAATCGGTAAGAAAACTTTCAACTCAACTTTGTGCTAGAGGACTCTAGTGACCTTACTTCATATCCAAAACCATTCCCACACTAAAGAATTGACCTTAAAACCTAAGAACAATATAAGAATCACCTGATACGATCTTATATGCAAATTAAAAATGGTTCGGGTCTTTGCTTAGAAAATTTTGGGGTGTTACATATGACTCCCGATCTCCAGGCATGTATCACTTAGCTTTTGATCATGCTTGGGGTTATGTATTAGGCCTCAACTGTTGTTGCACCAGCACCAGCCCCACAGGGTCAGCCTAAAGTAGAGGCACCTCAGGTTCAGGTACCACCTGAGTGTCTAGCCCGTGATTGCGGCTAGAGCTATGCCGCTAGAGGAGTAGAAGATGCTTAGCGTATTTTAGAGATCTTTACCTTCGAGGTTTTCTGGGGCTATTAGAGAGGATGCCCATGAGTTTCTCACTACTTTCCACGAGTGGCTACACACTTTGGACTGGGAGGAGTTGAGAGGCTGACTTTAGTGCTTACTAGCTTGATGGGCTAGCCAGGCAGTTGTGATGCTCTTATCTTGAGACTAGGCTAGCTGGGTCTCCTCCAGTTTCTTGGTTAGAGTTTTCTGAGGCCTTCTTGGCCAAGTTCATCCCTTGTAGCGTTAGAGATCAACTTCGAGATCAGTTTTCCAAATTGGAGCAGGGCTCCATGACCGTATTTGAGTTTTAGGAGAGGTTTCACGATCTCTCCTACCATGCCATCAAGATTCTACCTATTGAGAAAGAGAGAGTTTGGTGCTTTTTTTTAGAGGTTTGAGACTTCAACTACAGATTGAGACCTAGGCTATGGTCTTAGTAGGCTATTTCTTTCTGGACATAGTTGACCATGCCCGTACTATTGAGCAGCTCCTTCGTGAGGCCCAAGGGGGTGACTACAAAAGAGCTAGGCATGAATGCAACTATACAAGGTCTTGTTCTAGGCCTATGGACTTCTATGATTGGCACTGACAACGGTTTCAGTAGGGTCAGTCCTGTCGGCTTGTTTAGTCCTTACTATAGGCTTTAGAGGGTTATCGGTAGAGTTGGAGTGTTGCCAGGCCGAGTCAAAGTCGAGATGGGTCCGAGTCAGGTGCTTCAGGCTGTACTAGCCATTACTTTACGAGTCGGTCATCACATGGTTGCTATGACTGTGGAGACTTTGATCATTGGTCTAGAGATTGCCTTTTGCATTGGTAGATTGCTCAAGCTCCATGAGCAGCTCTACCAGCTTCACAAGCAGCACCACCCATTAGAGGCAGAGGCAGGGTTAGGACCATTGTGGTGATCACCAGGGTATTCGTGGTGATCTCAAGGAGGCAGGTCGGGTGGTAGGACAGATACCTAAGGTAGAGGCAAACAAGCCCTCTTGTATGCAGCTCCAGTGAGGGCGGAGGCTGAGGCATCAAACAATGTGATCACAGGTGCAATTCTCTTATGCCATCTGCCCAACTTGACTTTATTTGATCCGAGCTCTACCTTTTCATATGTATCTGTATATTATTCTTCCCTTTTGAGTATGACTTCAGAGCCTTTCGCAGCGTCATTTCATGTGTTGACCCCCGTGGGTGACTCTTTAGTAGAGGATTAGGTATTTCGATCTTATTTGGTGGTTATCCAGGGGCATGACACCCATGCTGACCTTATATTGCTTGATATACTGGACTTTCATGTGATTCTGAGCATGGACTGTTTATCCCCCTACTGCATGTTCTTAGATTGCTTTTCTAAGACGTTACCTTAGCCATTATGGTATTCCCCCGTTGGTGTGGCAGGGCTCTTGTAGTAACACACCGGTTGGAGTTATCTTATTTATTTATCGGAGTTATCTTTCTTGACCTATGTGTGAGATGTGAGTAGAGAGGTTCCTTCAGTTGAGATGGTTCCTATTGTCCATGAGTTTGTGGATGTGTTTCCTACTGATCTACATGGCCTTCCCTAGAGCGTGATATTGATTTTTCTATTAACCTTAAGCTGGTTACTCTTTCTATCTCTATTCTACCTTACCGGTTGGCCCCCATAGAGCTAAATGAGCTCAATATTCAGCTTTAGGATCTCTTGAGTAAGAGATTCATTTGGTCTAGTGTATCGCCTTGGGGGTGCTACTATCTTGTTTGTGAAGAAGAAAGGCGGTATGATGTAGATATGTATTGACTATAGGCAGCTGAATAAGGTGACTGTGAAAAGCCGTTACCCCATGCCTCATATTGATGATCTATTTTACCAACTTCAGGGTGCGGCAGTGTTTTCAAAGATTGATTTGAGATCCGGTTACTATCAGATGAGGATTAGGGCAACAGACATCCCTAAGATCGTATTTAGGACTAGTTATGGCCATTATAAGTTTCTTGTTATGTCTTTTGGGTTGACTAATGCCCTTGCCACACTTTTAGACTTGATGACGCAGGTGTTCAGGCCTTATCTTGATTCATTCGTCATAGTGTTCATTGATGATATTTTGGTATACTCACGGAGTCGAAGAAAACATGAGCAACATTTATGGATTGTGCTCCAGACTTTGAGAGATCAGCAGCTTTATGCCAAGTTTTCAAAGTGTGAGTTTTGGCTTGAGTCTATAACATTATTGGGGCACGTAGTGTTCAAGGATGACATCATGGTAGATCCTGCTAAGTTTGAGGCTATTCGTGATTGGGCTAGGCCCACTATAGTTATTGAGATTTGGAGCTTCATCGGATTAGAAGGCTACTACAGGTAGTTTGTGGAGGGCTTCTCTACCATTGCAACATCTTTGACTTGGTTGACTCATCTTGATGTTCCATTTGAGTTGTCTAAGGAGTGAGTTGAGCTTTTGGAAGCTCAAGGAGTTGCTTTTTACCGCTCCTCTATTGACTCTTCCAGTTGAGGGTGAGGGCTTCATTGTGTAATGTGATGCATACGACATAGGTTTGGGTTATGTATTGATGCACCAGGGCCGAGTTATAGCTTATGCATTGAGGCAGCTTAAGCTGCATGAGTGCAACTACCCCACTCATGACTTGGAGTTGGTGGTAGTTGTTTTTGCGCTTAAGATATTGAGGCACTACCTATATGGAGTTTGTTGTGAGATCTACACTAGTCATAGGATTCTTCAGTACATTATGAGATAGAGGAACCTTAATTCAAAGTAGTGTCGATGGAGCGAGCTCTTAAAGAACTATGACCTCTCTATTCTCTACCATTCGGGCAAGGCGAATGTGGTGGTGGACGGCTTGAGCTGGAAGGCGGTGAGCATGGTTAGTCTAGATTTTTTGTCTACTATGGAGTGACCTTTGGCTTTGGACATTCAATCCTTAGACAATAGGATGATTCAGTTTGATATTTCAGATTCTAGGCATATGTTGGCCTATGTAAGATTTTAATCTTCTTTACTTAAGCGGATTCATAGTCGCCAATTTGAGGATGAGACCTTGGTGGATCTTTGATATCGAGTGTAAGAGAGTGATTTCGGTTAGGCTACCTTAGATTCAGATGGGGTTTTAAGATTTACTGGTAGTATTTGTGTTCTGAGAGTTTGGGACTTGATTCAATTGATCCTTTGTGAGGCCCAGAATTTTAGATATTTTATCCATTCGGGCACCACGGAGATGCATTGTGATTTGAGGTAGTATTATTGGTGGAGTGACATGAGGAGAGATAATGCAGACTATGTGTCTCGTTACCTGTGTTGCCAACAGGTGAAGGCTGAGCATTTGAGGCCTGGTGGTGAGTTTCAGAGATTACTTATTCTGAAATGGAAGTGGGATCGCATCACTATAGATTTCGTTGTAGGTTTGCCTCGGACTTATAGAGGTGTTGACAACATCTGGGTCATCATTGATCGACTGACCAAGTCAACACACTTACTCCCTGTTCAGTCTTCATTCAATGCCGAGAAGTTAACTCGTATCTATATTCAAGAGGTAGTCCATTTTCATGGTGTTCTTGTGTCTATTATCTCTGATCGGGGTGCTCAGTTCACTTCTAGATTTTGGAGGACCTTTCAGGAGGAGTTGGGCACTCGCGTTGACCTTAACATAGGTTTCTACCCGTAGAACGATGGGTAGTTAGAGCGTACTGTTTAGGTTCTTAAGGATATGTTCTGGGCCTGTGTTTTAGAGTTTGGGGGTCAATGGGACCAGTTCTTTCTTTTGTCGCAGTTTGCATACAATAATAACTACCACTCTAGTATTCAGATGGCCCCGTTCGAGGCCTTATATGGTAAGCTTTGTCGCTCTCTAGTTGGTTGGTTTGAGTCTATAGAGCCTAGGTCGCGTGGTACTGACTTGCTTCGGGAGGCTTTGGACAAGGTGCATGTAATTCAGGATAGGCTCAGGACAACTTAGAGTAGACACTACAATTATGTTGATCGTAGGCATCGATCTTTGAGGTTTTTAGTTGGTGATTGGGTTTTAATCTGTGTTTTGCCCATGAAGGGCGTAATGAGATTTGGGAGGTGGGGCAAGCTTAGCCCCAGGTATATTGGCCCATTTGAGATCCTCTGGATTGTTGGTGGCGTTTTTTTATGAGTTGGCCTTACCTCCAACATTTTCAGCTATTCAACCTATTTTTCATGTTTTAATGTTGCACCGGTATATTCCTGATGAGTCTCATGTGCTCCAGTATGACGCGGTTAAGTTGGATGACTGTTTGACCTTTGTGGAGGAGCTAGTTGGCAGTCTTGCCCGAGACATGCGACGATTACATTCAAGAGCCATTCCTATGGTGAAGGTCCATTGGAGGCATCGTCTAGTTGAAGAGGATACAGGGAGATCGAGCATGAGATGGGAAAGCAGTTTCTTGGCTTGTTTGAGCCTTTTGGTACTTCTTGATTGTTACTTTCACAGAGGAAAGTCCTTTTAATAGTGGATGTTGTAATGACCCTTCAGTTCATTTATATGTTTATGCATTCTTTTCATCAGTTAGAGCATTCCTATAGCAACCTCAAATCATTTGACTTTTTGGGACTGGTAGTTCGGTTATCTGGTCGTTTATTTGTTTTTTTTTGGTGCAAAATTCTGTGTTTTGGAGCTTTTGAAGCTTAAATGGTTGATTTCGATCAAAATCTTAGGAAGATGACCTCAGAATGCAATTCTAATGGTTCCATCGGTTACGAAAGGGTCATTTTAATCTAGTGGAATAGTTGACTCAGGTTTTAAGGCTTTCGTTTTGAGTATGTGCCATTAGGCGTTTTAGCTTTTAAGCTTTGGCTTAAGTTTGACCTCGGTCAAAATTCTTGATAAATGTGCTCGGATGAGAATTTCGTCAGTGCGGTTAGCTTCAAAATATTGAGTTTGGTCTAAAATGACCCTTCGTGCTGATTCTGAGGCTCCCGGCCTAATTCTGAGCCCCTTTGTGAATTTTAGCTTAAAATGGAGTTTGGGTGTGAGACCTACTTTTTGTTAAGACGACTTGGTATGGAAGTTTCAACCGCTATGTTGAGTCCGGAATGTCAAATTTAATAGGGTTGCATATCTTGTTTGCGCGCACAAAGTTTCGAATGAATTTCGAGCTCCCCGTAGGAGATTTTGAGTTGTCAAAAACTAGTTGATGTGCAACACCTGGTGCAGTCAATATTTTGCCTTCAAGTTCACGGAGTCCAGTTAATTTGGTCTACACGTTCATGAGGCATATACTTCATTTGCGATGGGCTAGTTCCCTTCTCTCTACGTTTGTGGGTCCCTACCACGTTCGCGGGCCCCTGGTTCCTTACCCTTCACATTCGCGGGGCCTTTGTCGCATTTGCGAAGGGTTAATTTTTGATCCTATGCATTTGCAGGCCCCTATGGCCGCGTTCATGAAGAAGGATTTTGGTTTGGTCTTTATTTAAATACCAAACCCGATCAACAAGGAATTATAGTTTTCCTTTGGTGATTTCTCCTCCGATATAGCTCTAATTTGGGTGATTCGAAGTTCAGTATGTTCGGAAAGTGCAGGGCTATGTGGGTGTGAGATTGGGAAGTGTTGGAGACTCTTCGTTTAAGGTATTTTCCTCATTTTCGGGACTATCGTAGCTTATTTGTTGTTCTTTAAAAAGTGAATTGTTGCATGTCATTGGTTTCCACTGTTCCGTGCCCCGAATTGTGTTCCATTTTGTAACATAAATTTAGGGAGCTGTTTAGGACTTTTTGACGAAGTCATTTTTGAAATTTCCAGTACGGGTCCCACGTTTCCTGTTTTGACTCTAATTTGGGTCCGTCTTCGTTTTATGTGATTTTAATGTCTAAACGATCGTACTATCATTTTGATTCTTTATTTGATAGCATGTCAGTGTTCAGAGGTCATTCGCAATGGAAAATCTCCGGACATGTTATTTGGCGCACGTGGTTAGCCTTAATGTAGGCTACAACTTTTCGTTCCTTAGATTGAGCTTGAATATGTGAAATCATGTAGATTTTTATGAATTGAGGATGAGAACCTAGTTGATCATGCTAGTTTCTTAGATATCATGTTTTAGGCATATTTTGGGATTAGGAACATGTTGATTGTGATATGTGATCACTCTTAACTTGTGGTTGGCCTCATTTTTTGTTATTGTTGATTGTTTGAGCATGTTTGGCCTTAGTCTAGGCTTAGACTAGTGCTAGCCATAATCATGCTATATTTGGAGCCGTTTATCCTTATTCTATTCTGACATCATTTCGGATGGTTAAGCCCTATAGACTTGTGTAGCAGACTTCATTCGAATAGAACAAGCCTTAGATTAGGTGTGGACTAAGCTTTGATGACCTTCTATCCATTCTCTTTCTTTCTATGGCCTCGTGAATTGTGTATGGGATTTTGGGCATCGGTTAGCGACTGGACTGGAGTTGGTTCGAGCTTGGAGTATTGTGTTGATTATCTAAGAGTGGACGTCGCACCACGGTGGTTCTGTGATGATGACTTGATACGAGGTCATTCGACAACCATTATAGTTACAGATTCAAGGTCTAGTCATGCTTCCCTTTATCCTCTACAGAGTTGATACACACTGGTTTCAGCCTATTGCCGCTATAGAGACCATCCACAATTTGAGGTTCGGGCTCTGTACTCCTTAGCTTTGGGAGGCTCTTATTGGTTACCCGGAGGTTATCCACGATTTGATGTAGGGGCTACGCCTTGTCCTGCGCTGGACTCACCGTGACTTATTCTTAGTAGATTTGGCTACTCTGTGTACGTGTGGGGCTTATGGGGTCTTCTTGGGGTTTTACTTAAAATTGCGCATGATAATACCTTTTGGGATTATGAGGTCTGTTAGATTTAGTTAGTTGTACTTAGTTCTTTTTCTGTTATTAGTACACTCGTGTGCATTTTTTAAAAATCCGCTTTAAGCTCTGTTGTGTTTAGATTCTATCATTTCATATTGCTTTTACTTTTCCTCATCAGTCGACCTATGATGCTTACTAAGTATATGTTGTTTTGGTACTCATGCTACACTCTGCATCTGTTCCGTGATGTAGGTCGGAGCACCAGCTACCGGCCTTGATCATTTGAGTCTGTTGTAGCTTCAATTCTGAGGCGAGGGTGAGTACTTGTCGTCCTGGACTTACTGGCCTCTATCTTTATTTTGATAGCTAGTCTTTTTGGTTTTTGAGACAAACTTTGTATTTTTGGTCTACTTTTGGGACTTATACTTTTTTTTGTTTAGACAACTTTGTACTTGTGACTTCCAGGTTCTAGGAGGGATCTTTTGGTTTGCTTCCGTTTGTTATTCCATTTCTATTATTGAATTATTGCTTCCGCTTTTGTTTTTTCCCTTGTATCTATTATTTGTGTTCTAAGTTACGGGTTGGCTTATCTACTGGAGGGTTATAGTAGGTGCCATCATAACTCGAGAAATTGGGTTGTGACAAATATACAAGTAATAATCTATCCCAAAAGGATTTCAAAAAAAAAAATGACAATTTTTATTTATCCCATTAGCTTCGTTTTCTTTTTATTTTTATTAGGGGTTGTGGATTAGAGTATCAAACTTGGTCTATTGTTGTGGTGTATAAACTATGTGAACCATTCAAGTTCTGATACGATATTTTGGGATCTGAATTGCATAGAACAATTACATAGATTATGTTGTTGATGGTATCATGATACCTTTATGATATATGATGTTTCATGATACCTTTATGATATATGATGTATCATGATACCTTTCTGATACATTACATCATGATATGTTTCCGATAGATGATGTATCATGATGCCTTTATGATATATTAATAATGACACTTTTCCAATACATGATGTATCATGATACATTACATAACGATACATTTCCGATACATGATATTTCATGATACCTTTCCTATATATGATGTATCATGATACCTTTTCGATACAAAATGTATCCTGATACAGTAGATACATTAAAAGAAATCGCACACCTATTTGATACTTTATGTTCGGATAATTATCTTTCAACAACAGTACTGTCATTGGAAGAAGAAATACATTGATACACTTACCGTTAATTAAAATGTTTATCTGATATGAATAATCACATAAGTGCGAATTTCGTGAAATCTCTAATTTAAACTTGAAGAAATTAAAATTAAATCGTGCTAAATTGGTGGAGTAATGGCGTGGGAGAGAAACATCGATAATATAGGTGACAAAATTTTTTTTTAGTCAAATATAATTTCTAATTATGTGTAAAATAGGGAATTGGGTATAATCATGTAAATTTACTATTAAGATAATATGGTAGCTTTGTTAGGTAATTATTTTAATGTAGGATTTTAAGGAGTAAATATAAGGATTATGTTTGCCTAGTTGTGTCGATTTTTCAATAATTATTGGGCCAGGTCCACCAATAACTTGAGTAGCCCATTAGCCCATTAGTGATCCCTAACCTTAACCCTAGGTATATAAATACACCATTATAGGTGTAGAAAAGGTGAGTTTCTTTCCACCATATCAAACGGCTAGGGTTATCTACCCAAAACACAAACGAATGTTCTACATCTTCTGAGGATACTGAACTCTGGATAAAAGAAAATTCATCCAATTTGTGTGGGTTTTCAACGATCAACAACACAAATCCTGATAGTTACAGATTCGCTTCTGCAAAAAAGAATCTTGTAAGTGTCCTAAACTAATATTTACCAATTGAAATACTATAAAAAATAAATAAAATTTGCTTTACTAATAGATGGTCATCCAAGAAATTAAATTCATGAAAATAACAAAGGGAAGTCTATTGGCCAATGTTGAAAGTTATTGTGTAAATAATAATTATTTAGCTTCAATTGAATGGTTTGTGTTATATAATCTGAAAATAAAAAACTAGATGTTTGCTGACTTCAATTGTTTACTGGAGGTTGTAGCTGAGCATATATAGACAAACAAGGACACAAGTAATTTTACAGTGGAATAGATTTAGATTCTAAAGTGATAAAGGGTATTTTTTTTTGTAATGAAGATAATTTTTTTATTCCTTATTTTTATATTTTTTTACAACAGTTACAAGATGTACTCTATATAATTCGTGTCAAATAAAACAACATCACATAAATTGAGATGAAAAAAATATTTTCTTGATTTGTTATAAGTTGTAATAATTTCATACCAAACACCAAGTGAAAAATAAATTTAAAAAATCAAGGGTTAATGCTTCACATCATCCTGGTTCCTTTGAAGCTAAAGAAAGATATTGATAAGTCATAAACTGCACATAATATTTATCCAATTTAGACAATGAAGATTATTGTATCCATACTATCTGAAAGTGATATTAAATACACATTTTTTTTCACTTTAAATATGAGAGGAAAATCTTATTTACATTTGTAGAAAAAAGTTGACGTGCTACATATTCTCTCTCATTTCTCGTTTATCTTCCATAAGGAAAAAAACACCCCCCCTCTTAGTCACATTTCTTTGTTTCATTTAATATTAGTGTATGAACTTTTTATCAATCTTTTCTATTGTAACGACCTGATCCATCGTTATTCAAAAGGTACCTAGTACGGAGTCCCAAAAATTCTTGAAATACGATGTAGTTTTAAAAATTGGGTTACACAACAAAAATTTAGGAAATTGAATTGATCCAGGCTAACGAGCCCGCTATAGTGGAAAGTCTCTTGCTATGAGGGCATCGCAATAGCGCCTACATGGCCACTATAGCGGGGCTGACAAAACAAGACCCTAGAAAATACGATGTCTTTTATCTTTCCTCCTACTTTTCATTGAGAAAATAGAAAAGGGTTACTCTAAAAATTCTCCTAAGCCACTCTAAGCTCAGGAACAATGGAGGGGAGGGACTTCAATAAAAAGAAGGTTAAAACCCATGGATTCTTGATCTATGTCCGTTAGGGTTCGCCCCCTTGGAGCTAAAAGTTCATAATCAGAGTTCTTTAATAGTTGCTTGGTGTGCAAGTTGGCTAGGTTTTCATCATAATTGAGTAGTTAGAGCTGTATTTATTAATATAATATCTTGTAATTTGTCGGGAGAATGTATGTATAGGCCTTCAGACACAGAGTCTAGATAGTGAAATTTGTGGGTAGTGGTAGTTTAGGTTGAGGATGGATTTACTTGGTTAATGTTGATCTTATGATGAATAATGGGTGTTATCCTATGATAGGTGACTGCGGGTAATCATATTATGAATGAGGAATCATTCAAGAAATGGTCTTTTTGGGTAGGTGATGGTTGTTTGTTTTTCCGTATATATGATATGTGCTTGTCAACTACTTCGTTAATATTGCATGCATGGTATATGATTTTGGAAAAGAAATGAACATCATTTGTCTGATAAATATTTTCAATCGCATGCAATGAATATGTTTACTTTGGTGTACAAGTGTGTTTTTTATTCAATGTGATTGTGATGTGCGATTAATGGTTGGCTCGGATACCAAGCATGGTACAGGATATCCTCACGGTTAGCTCAGATACCATGTTTGGTATACACTAATGGTTGTCTCGGGTACTACGCCTAGTATGGGGAAATTCATATATTATTGGCTAAGGTACCACGCCCATACATACCAATAATTGACATGGGTACCACACCTAGTACACTAACAGTTTGTATGTTGATTCCATGAGAGAACTAGGTTTATCCTTAATGATGTGATTGTTAAATGTTGGTTTCGTAAGTGGAAAGGGTTTATTTATTGTGTTATATTTATCGTATGTTGGTCCCTGAGGGGCTGGTGGGTGTATTTAAATGCTTGGGTAGTCCTTTTATAGACTGGGGTGCGTACTAAATACCGTAGTAATGTTTTTGGGATCCTTAGAGGTCCGGGTTATTTGAAGGGTGTGATGAATTAGTTATGGCTTGTTGCAGAGTTGTGGAACATGTGAATGGTGAATGTTAAGTCTAGGCGAGGACTGAGAGTAAGGGTTATGTTCCTGATAGTGATTATAATTGTATGTTAGCTGTTTTATTAAATTTGTTAAGGGACTAGGTGTTGGCATGAGAGCTTGAGGGAGAATAGTAGTATGGTAAACAAAGTTAGTAGTGGCCTTGTATTATGGAAATCTCTATGTGATAGAAGGGGTTAGGTTATGATCTAATACAAGGGTGGAGTGGCCTAGATTATGGAGTTGGAAGTGGAAGGAGGTGGATGACTTGAGATAGAGTGTATGGGTTCCAGGGTAATGCTACTTGTAGTGAGAGTAGTGACTAAGTGGATCAGGAACAATTTATACTAAGAATTATCTAATGGAGAACAATCTAAAAGAAAGTAGATTGTATCCTACCTCGTAGCCGATCACCGCGCTCCCAATTCGCTGAACTGAAGCTTTTCCCCCTTAAGGAAATTATTCCCCTCAAGTACCTGAGCTTAATGGAATATATCCTCCCCAAATAGAGTAGTCTTATTCATCGGTGTTTCAGTACCTAAAAACACGGTGTTAGCTAACCACTCAACGGCAGTAAAGAAAACTAGAATTTGTTTGTCCAGAAGAAGAAGTTCTGAAAGTTCAATTTAAAAAATATAAGAAACCCCTCTATTTATAGACAACAAAAGGTAATATGAACAAATGTTTATTATAACTTATCGGAAATGTCACAACCCTTTGGGTCTGACACAAATTAAGAAAGAAATAATTAATAGTATGATGAAAATAAATTTAACTTGTGATAGATCTAAAGGTAGTAACTACTTTTAACAATTTCTTTAGATTGAGAAGTTTTTAAAATTGATTTCCCCCAAAATTCTTAAAAATTATTTAGAAAGAAATTTAAAATTAAGATGAATTTTTTTATCACTAATCTGATGAATCTTGAGAGATGCATGATCACATATCGAAACACGTCATTTTTTTTATGTATCTAATCTTTTATCTTTTTTTTTCTCTTTTTGTCTAACATTTATTTTTTTACTTCATGAATGCAAGTTCTAATAAAGGAGATTTGATCATCTTAGGTCTAACCATTAAAAGAGAAATAATTGTGGCTATGAGTGGAAATTAATATAATTTGTGATAAGGCTAAAACTGCTATCACTCATCCAATGAATTTGGTGAATCATTTGAGATGCATGACCACACCAATAATTGATCTTGTTACAGAATGCATACGATTGTTGGAGAAACAGATTTAACTTTGATTTTTTTTGATATTGTAATTTCTAGCACTTTGATTAAGTTCTTAAGATATTACTTGACACAAAAATAATAATAACAAGCGAACTAGCAGTTTTCATCTTTTTTTTTGAAAACCTTCTCTATATCTTCACAAAATATTTTCGTCTTCCAAAAGATTTAACCAAGTATTTCTTATTTTCTACTAGAATATGGATAACCAACACGAAGTTTATGGTGATGAAGATGCACTATTAATGGATGTGCCCATATCTTTTATCACACCTCAAATATCAAAAGTTGATGATTTCAAGGTAAGCTTTAATTTTGAGAAGTTCCTCTAATTATAAGGTGTTTAGTTCTATTCCTTATAAGCCATGTACAATACTTTTTTATAGACACTTGAACTTCTTTTTGATGTTAACTGTGTTACGAAAGAATATATATATATATATATATATAGAGAGAGAGAGAGAGAGAGAGAGAGAGAGAGAGTTATTCATTGTTATAGATTTAATGAAAGTGAATGAACTTTTTCAAGTATTAACACATAAATATTTTGTTCCACATCCAAATCATCTAGGACTAGAACATTACTATGATATCACCTTGCTAGAAAATCAAGTAATGAAAAATCGCAAACTTCTATCCTTGTTTAGATTCATCATATATGAAAGTGTTCTGAGCCATTTATATCCAGATGAAAACCTTATATTAGTAGATATTAAATTAGCATAATCGTATTGATGAAAATTGAGCAAACATTGAATTACTAAGTGTTTTACATTTTCTACTAGAATATGGATAATCAACACAAACTAGATGTTGGAGATGCAATAATGGCAGTTCCCATATCTTGTATCGCACCTCAGGCTGATGTTTTAGAGGTAAGCTTTTGAAATTTTCCACCATTGTTTAGCATACATATTTTAAGATGCTTAATTATGTTCCTTTTAAGACATGTAGAGAAATCTTTTGATGCATTTTGGATAGCTTTTTTAATGTTAGTTCTCTTATGAAAGAAAGATAAAGTTATCTAACAAGTCTAAGGCTTCATTTGTCTTTTTTAGATTTTAAGACGTCTAAATCTGAATGCATATCTAATGATAACATGTGCATTAAAATTCTTTGAATTGAGATCTCAATATTAAGATGATGTATTAAGATCTGAATACTAAATAGTTAAGATAACTTATTATTGAACTCGTAAGTATCCTTAAACTTAGTAGTATAGAACCACAAAGGCTTCATCTTATTGAACTTCTACAACAAATCATGCTCATCTCCAATCATCACTGGCCTAAGAAATACCCCTATCTCGTAAACTTCATCCATCTACAGAGCCACATCACCAATACGTTGGACTCATAGATAATCTGAGTGATCACATCTGATGAAGTTGGTACTAGTGCAACAGTCTCCTAAACTAGTGCCACTACTTTCTCCACTGCTATATTAAGAGTACATAGAAGTGCAGGACTCAAATCTGTCTCTAAATTATGCTCATCTACTCGGAAAATGTATCCATACTATATTGTATCAAACTATTGTGAATGCAATAGCAGTCTAATTTAGGCTTTTTGTTTCTAGATGTTGTAATTGAGTAGTTGTAATGTATAATGCAGGCTTACTAAATATAGATTTTTAAATAATAGTAGTGTAAATGTATGTATGTATGTATTTTAATAAGCGGACAATTTACATCTTTTTGGAAACCTTCTTCAACACTTCATACAAATTTTTAATTTACAAAAGATCTAACTAATTTTTTCTTTCATATTTGCTACTTGAATATGAATAAGCAGTATAAAGTGGATGGTGATGAAGATGCAACATTAATGGAAGTTCCCATATCCTTTATCACACCCCAAGAATCAAAAGTTGATGTTATTGAGGTAAGCTTTTGTAAAGTTCCTCTGATTATAAGGTGCTTTCTTGAACAACTTTTTATGTTAATTTTACCTTTTTTTTTAGTTAAGTCTTATATTAAAGCCAAAAAATGATAGGTCTTTCAAGATAAATTTTGTCAATATAATATTCACTATTATAGAATTAATGGTTATAATGTATGAAGAGAGTTTTTAATTTTAGAAATAGATAAAAAGTAAAAAATATGCATAATATTTGTTTTAAGATTATATATAAGATGTCTAAATATGAATGATAAGATGTGCATTAAGAATCTCTTAATAGACTACTCAATATTAAGATGATTTATTAAAATCTAAACACTAAGTTATAAGACTACTTATTATCGGACATATGAATATGTAAAAAGTTTCTTTATTTAAAATATAATAAATATAAAGTTTAGGGAAAATGGCTAAAATGAAACTAAACTATGAACGAATATGTAATAACACACTCATACATTATGGGGGACCTAGTATCCTCTTGAATGTTTTTTAAAAGCATCCTTTTAACATTTATCCAATGTAAGACAAAATTCGATTATGAAAGAATATAATGATTCGTGAGATTAAATTTCAATTGAAGTGTGAATGAAGGGTTTCTATTTTTACTTTGTTGGAAGAGCGCAAATGAGTGATATTGATCAAACCCCTTTGTTTTACCTTTTGATCAACAAGCATGTACAAATAAATTAACAAAGCGTTGATTTTTTATTTTTCTCACCCGATAAATGCCCAAGGATTGCTTTGAAAGTATATTTACGGGGGTCATAGGAAACCCCCCCCCCCCCCCCCCAAATTATGAGTGTGTTGTAGCAAATTTGGTCATAGTAAATGTGTTATTTCAGCCATTTTACCAAAGAGATTATAAAACTAAAATTAATCTAATATTACATCAATAAAATATTTTTTTAAAAAATAAATGACGATTGATGGTTGTGATGGCTAGCTATAGTGGTGGTGGATGTCAATTGAGGAAGGTTTATTGATTACCAATAATGGTGTTGTGGATAGTAGCTATTGATAGTGGTGGCGGTAGAGGTTGATGGTAGTATTTTGGTGGTGGTTTATAGTTGAACAATAGAGATAACTAATAGTTGTGGTGATTGATGATGATTGTTGACAATATAGAGTTGTGAATTATGATGGTAATTGTCGATACTGTTTGACGATTTTTGTTATAATGTTGATTGGTGTAAATAATAATTGTAAATAGTGGTTGGTGGTGGTGGTGTCGATTGATTGTAGTGATTGATAGTGGTGGTCATTAAAATTGTAGCTATTGATAGTGATGGTAGTAGTTTGGTGGTGGTTGATAGTTGGACAATAGTGATAACTAATAGTTGTGGTGATTGATGATGATGGTTGACAATATATAGTTGTGAATTATGATGGTGATTGCCGATACTGTTCGACGATTTTTGTTATAATGGTGATTGTGTAAATATTAAATGTAAATAGTGGCTGGTGGTGGTGTTGATTGATTATAGTGATTGGTAGTGATGGTCGTTGTGGGTAGTTGATTGTTGTAGTTGATAATGACGGGCAATGATGATGACAATATTGACAATGAAGGGATATGATGATAGAGGTGAATAAATGGAATTGGTGAAATGTTATCTTTTAAGAAGTCTTTGAATAGACATGTTAATGTACTTCATGGTTTAGGTGTGAATGATTTGGTAAGTCCTTTGAGCCATCTTTCTTCCATATGATACTTAACACCTTCACTTACCATAATTTTACACGAATGGACTGATACATCTATAAAACAACCTATGACATAATCAAAACTATCTCAAACGATCTTCTCTTATTTTATCCTTCTTAAAAAAATGTATATAATATATTCGAATATGGAGAACACTTTTATTAATAAGATAACCAGATAGCATCATTTCATATACCAATGCAATGAATAAGATGGATTTTTCTATTCAAGAATGCAAGTTCTGGTAAATCTAGGTTAGAAAAGAGGATATCGATCATATTACGTTCGGCCAAATTTTAAAAAATTATTGCTATGGTGGAAATTATTTTAATTTGTGATAGACCTAGAGGTTGTGCACATCCAATGAATTTAGTGAATCTTAAGTGATACATGACCATAACCATCATTGATATTGTTACGAAATGCATAAGATTGATGGACACTCATCTATATCTTTTATTTTTTGAGTATTCTAGCACTTTAATTTTTTGTTTTACAAAATATCTTACTAATTTTTTCATATTTTTTACTAGAAGCAACAAAAAATCTACGATGATGAGGATGCAATATTAATGGAAGTTCCAATATCTTTTATCGCACTTGATGAATTAAAAGCCGATGGTTTGAAGGTAAGCTTTGGAAAAGTTTCTCCAATTACACTTTGTTTAATTTATTTTCTTTTAAATCATGTAAAAAATATTTTGATGGGGGCTTGAACAACTTTTTAATGTTAATTGTGCTATGAAATAAAGAGAAATTCTCTAGGGCTAAACATATGGCTTGTATCACAACACTAACATTTAAATATGTCATACAGATAAAATAAGTTTAATATGTCTACATTCATGTAAAAAATGAAAATAAATAAATAGTTTTTTTTTCAAATTCAAACCACACGTGACTCCTCTACATTCACACGAATGGATTGATTCATCTATATATACAAAACAACCTATGGCATGACCAAACTATCTCAAGTGATCTTCTCTTATTTCACCCCTCTAAGAAATGTATACAATAATTTGGATTAAAGTTGATAATTATATTTATAATATTTGCAGAGTCATTTCATGTACCAGTGCAATGGATAACATAGAAGTTGTCTAGTTTGAAAATTAATAACAAGTACTAGTCAGATAGATCTAAGTTTTTCATGATTTTTTCCTCGAGGAGATTAATCATCTTAGGTTTGACCAAATAAAAAGAGAAATAACATTGCTATGGTGGAAATAAATTTAATTTGTGATAAATCTAGAGGTTGCGATCACTTAAACAATTTCCTTTAAAAGAAAAGCTTTTAAATTGATTTTTTCCAAAATAAATTTAGTTTGTTTGGAAATGGAATTCGGATTTAGGATGGAAGTTTTCATCTCACTTCCAATTATTTAATGAATCTTAAGAGAAGCATAACCACAATCAACATTGATCTTGTTACAGAATTTGATTAATATTTTTATATAAGGCCTGACCTAGCAACCTAGGTAGAAGTAGAAGTTAGTCATTTTATTTTTCCATAAAATAAAAGAAGCTGAAATGGAAAAAATGAAAACAGAATAAACCACAAAAACAGTTACTCATATTAAGAAGAAATAGATTTCATTGTATTGTGTTGGCAAAACCATGATCCTTTAGAATATAAAATGTTGATCCTCCAATATCTTGAGTACCACTTGATGTACAAAATGTTGATGCTCCCCACTTCATCCAAATAATTACCTTTTGAGAATGGATTTTGGATAAATTTAGATTTCATAAATACACCTTGTTTTGATTGCAGAATGAGAATATATCAAAAAATATGCATTACATGCATGCTTATACATTTGAACAGAGAAGACAAAACTGGATCATCAAGAATACTTCTCGTCCAGCTGGTTCAATAATGGATTAAGTAAGTTTCCTTTTGAATAATATACATGTTTTCCTGCCAACAAAATTGATTACGTAAGTTTCCTTTGATGAGATTCTGACAAAATAAATACTTAAAAATTGTTCGCAAATAGGTCTATCATTATTTGCAGACAAACAAAAAGTTTCGATCTTTTGTTGAGGTTTACAATTTTATTGTATATGGAGAAGTTCGTCAAATAAAGAAGAAATTAAGCGATAGTAAAGAAACATTGCAGGTTAGCTGAAGAAAGTTATATTAGAATAAGTAACGAGATTGACTCTATGTATGCATGGTCATTAAAAGAGTTTAATTTGCAGGTGACACCGAGACTTAAACCACATATTCGCGGTAACAATTTGATCAAACATTATGTAGTTGGAACATGTATTGAATCTTGCAAGGGGGTATACATAAAAAATCGAGGAGAAGTTAACTACTTATCTAAACGTGATATCCCTTCAAATATTGGTAAGCAAAGTTATGGAAGTCACAATAAAACATATAGTTCCTCTATATATTTGTATTATTATTGCCGTTTTCAAGTTCATTTTCCTTTCCCTATTTGATTCTTATAATTTTGTAAAACCTTTATCGCTAGAAAAAAAGAGAAGAAGAGAAAATGAAGATTTATATGGACATCAGCAGGTGAACTTGAGAAATGATGCAACACATGTGGACTCAAGAGATTCTGCATTAAGTACTCATGTACAATCTTTTTTTTACCTTTGGGATTTTGAGATCGTACATATAAAAGAGAGGACATCAGAGGTGTTATCAATTCCAGATATTGTGAAGTTGGAGGGGAAGGAGTCATCTATTGACTTATTGAGTTTGCTTCCTAAAGCCTTGGGCAAGCGCCCTCGTGAGGAAGATAAGGAGAGAAAAAAATTAAAGAAGAGAAAACACATGAATAGAGACCAGGAGCAAGAAGATATATTGAAAGCTCAGAGGAGGTCGAAGATTGATGAGGAGCTGAGGTTAGATGAGCTGAGAGCTAGTGTGAGTGGAGCTTCTTCCATCTCAGAGCAAGCAGAGGTAGGCCTTATTAGTGGAATTGATGTTGTGATGGAGACTCAGACTCTTACTACACCACCACCAGCTTCTGAGGGG